>RJWK010013199.1:0-39288 GCA_004363435.1 Platanista minor
TGTATATATGTACCACATCTTCTTTATCCATTTGTCTGTCAATGGGCATTTAGGTTGCTTCCATGACCTGGCTATTGTATATAGTGCTGCAGTGAACATTGGGGTGCATGTGTCTTTTTGAATTATGGTTTTCTCTGGGTATATGCCCAGTAGTGGGATTGCTGGATCATATGTGTACCACATCTTTATCCATTCATGATGGCCCTTCTGACCAGTGTGAGGTGGTCCCTCATTATAGTTTTGATTTTCATTTCTCTAATAATTAATGATGTTGAGCATCTTTGCATGTGCCTGTTGGCCATCTGTATGTCTTCTTTGGAGAAATATCTATTCGGGTCTTTTGCCCATTTTTCGATTGGGTTGTTTGTTTTATTGTATTGAGTTGTATGGGCTGTTTGTATATTTTGGAACTTAAGCCCTTGCCAGCTGCATCATTTGCAAATATTTTCTCCCAGTCCATAGGTTGTCTTTTCATTTTGTTTATGGTTTCCTTTGCTGTACAAAAGCTTGTAAGTTTGACTAGGTCCTGTTTATTTATTTTTGCTTTTATTTATTTCTGTTGCTTGGGAGACTAAGAAAACATTTGTATGATTTATGTCAGAGAATGTTTTGCCTATGTTCTCTAAGAATTTTATGGTGTCACAGCTTATTTATTTATTTATTTATTTATTTATTTATTTATTTTATTTATTTAATTTATTTATTTAATGGCCGCGTTGGGTCTTTGTTGCCGTGCATGGGCTTTCTCTAGTTGTGGCGAGCAGGGGCTACTCTTCGTTGTGGCGCACGGGCTTCTTGTTGCGGTGGCTTCTCTTATTTTGGAGCACAGGCTCTAGGCCTGTGGGCTTCAGTAGTTGTGGCGCACGGGCTTTGTTGCTCCGCGGCACGTGGGATCTTCCCAGACAAGGGCTCGAACCCATGTCCCCTGTATTGGCAAGTGGATTCTTAACCACTGAGCCACCAGGGAAGCCCCAACTGTCATGTCTTATATTTAAGTCTTTAAGCCATTTTGAGTTTATTTTTACGTGTGGTGTGAGGGTGTGTTCTAACTTCTTTGATTTACATGTGGCTGTTCAACCTTCCCAACACCACTTGCTGAAAAGACTGTCTTTTCTCCATTGTATATTCTTGCCTCCTTTGTTGATGATTAATTGACTGTAGGTATGTGGCTTTATTTCTGGGCTCTCTATTCTGTTCCATTGATCCCTATGTCTGTTTTTGTGCCAGTACCACGCTGTTTTGATTACTGAAGCTTTGTAGTATTGTCTGAGGTCTGGTTCTCACTCCCATTCTCTATTTCTGGAAGAATACCTCAGCTTTGTATTCCATCACTCCTATTGGATATTTTATTTTTGTCAGCAGCCCTTTTGTGATCTGGTTTTTTGTCATAGCGTCCTATTGTTTTATTTCCCTGAGGATATTCTAGTTTGGGGAGGGGGTTGTTTTAATGTCCTTCTCTTTCCTACATTGTCTCTATTTCCTGTTTTCTTTCTTGGGCTCGTTGTTTGGCCTCTTCCTTGAAATTTTTTTTTTTTTTTTTTTGAGCTGATATATTTGCAAATAGGGGGCTTTGTTAGCATTAGTGAAGCAAAGACCCGGGGAAATTCATATGTATTTTATTCATTGGACACTTTAACTGTCTGAGGGGTCCTGGCTGTCTGTGCTCTTTGCATGTGCATGTGTGCATAGGTCCAGGACACACTGATCAGTGAGTCTCGTTATAGGATGTTGGAACAGTGATGCTGTCTTTGCTTTGGGAAGTATCTGGAGGTCTTTTCTCCAAAGCCAGTTTTTCCAAAGAAGAATGTTCCCAGTCAGGTGGGGGACAGATGCCTGGCCCTGGGCATTCTAGGAGCCATGAGGGTGCTTGTGGACCAGGCACTCTTGAGAGCAGAAGCTCACTTCACCCCCCTCCCCACTGCTTTCAGACCTGTACCTGGCAGAGCCCTTGGCTCTGCCTGGTGTCCCCTCATCTGGAGCCTACCTGGCTCGATTCCTGCAGGGAGTAAATGTCCAGTTCCTTACTAGGAGGTGAGGTGGTAAACAGGAGTTTTCTGGCTGTGCAGAACAGGGACAGGAGGCTGTGGTCTGGTTACCCCATTTCCAACCTGGTACCCTTGCTTGGCCTCCCATCATGCTGGGACCCCACAGGGCTGATCAGCTCACTTCTGGTTCATCTCGCCCTCTGCTAATTTAGTCAATGCTCTTTCATCAACCTCCATCTGCCAAAGCTTTTCGAATTCTCTTACATACTGATATCTCCTCCCACATTAATTCTGCCCTTATGAGTGATCATCTTTTCAGTCCTGTCAGTACGGTGGTGCTTGAAAAGGAAACGAGATAAATGCATGTCATCAGTATACCTTGTTTAATTGGAAGATTATTTCTTTTAAAAACCTAATCCTACTGATGTAATATTTATTTTTTAAACTTTCTGATAGAAGAAGAACTAAGTAAACGTCTTCTGGTGATCGCTAGTTTTATTGCTTCGAGGTACAGAAATGTGGCCCAAACTGTTTCTTTGGCCAGCTTTTGCAGGTTTTCATTTCTCGATATATGCAGTCAGCTTTGGGTGATGTTCTAAGTATACGCGAAAGAAGGTGTGTTCTCTCTAGGGTAAGAGCTTGATGTATGCCTGCTTATTAAACCTTATTAATTATTAAAATCCTCTGGGTTCTTATTGCCTCCTTGATCTGTCATAAGCTAATAATGGTGGGGTGTTAGTCTCAGATGCAATTGTGTTTCTGTCGATTTTTTTCTTTTGCATTTCCAGCAGTTTTTGCGTTCGACTTGATGCTCCTTAATCCACATATGGAAGTTCATGGCTTTTGTACCTTCGTTATAAATACCTGTCAACATGAAACGACTTTTCTGTTCCATTCATTGCTATTTCCTTGAATTCTATGTTTATAGGGCATCACCTCAGCAGAGGGACCAGAGGGACCAGTTTGGGAACCAGGGTCAGTGGTACGGAAGCACTGAGGTGGCCCACGGGTTTGGCAATGAGGCAGTGGAGGTGTGAAAGGCAAGCCAGGCTACAGAGGGCTGGGGAAAGGGCGGGAGGCCAGAGGCGGAGATGGCAAGTCCCTGCAGGCGGTAAGTACACTTTAAGAAAGGTTGTCTGAAGGGTAGAAAACCCAGCCTGGAGCAGGTGAGGAGCAGGTGGAGACCTGGTGTTTTAAATGCTGTGAGAAGGAGTGGCAGGGGCTGAAGAGTTAGGAGTGATGAAAGCAAGGGGCGGCCAGGGGCTGCCTCGGGAAGGAATGGGGGTCCCCTCCTCTCCTGTGGCTGCTTTGGGTAAGGAAGCAAGGTGAAAGCTGGGGCGCCTGGCTGGTGGTGAGCCAGGGTGGGGTCAGAGGGTCACTGCCGCCGTCTTCCCCCAGTGGGCTAGGAGGCTGGCTCTCGGAGCAGGGAGAGCGTCTTGGCACGGAGATCCGAGAAGAGGTTCGGGTTTGGCTGAACCACGGTGGAGAATAGGGCAGGGAGGCCTTGCTGAGAGGGGAGATGGGAACCCACAAGGGCACGGTCTGAAATGGGTTTCTTTTTTTTTTTCTTTTCCTGCAGTGCTCACCTGTCCCCTGTGCAGGGTGCAACTGAAGGGGCTCAGGCGCTGGCTTGTTCCCAACAAAGGCCTTGGGTTCAGCCTTGCAGGTGGGTCTGGGCCATGAGTTGGGGCTTCTCAGGTATCAGAGGCTTGGGTTTAAGTCTAGCTCAGCCATGATCTGCTGGTGGCCCTGGACCACCTCCTTCCCTCGTGGAGTAGGATTTCAGGGGCTGGGGAAGCAGAGTCTGGCAGGAGCTGGTGTCTGCTGTAGGGAAATGCAGGGGCCAAGCTCTGGGAGCCTAGAAAGTACACGCTTGTCAGGGTGAGGGGGAGGGAGAGACCCCAGCCCGGAAGAGGACGGGGCAATCCCAGATCACGCGGGGTCTCCCCTGACCACAACTGCCACCAGGGTGAACCGAGTGCTGGTAAAGAACAGTATCAGGCCACGATGCAAGTCACCCCTGCAAAAGCTCCTGAGACACAGCTGAATGGAGAGGCGAGTCAGGCTTAAAATAGCTAAATAAATCTTTAATATTTCTAATTGCAAATGTACAGAAATTGCACAGCCACACAGTCTTAGAACACCAACACCTTTCTCTGTACATTGTACATAGAGTCGCAACTGGAGGGAGGCGCCCCAGCCAAGACTCCAACATTTGCATTTTTTCCTTTTCACATACTTACAAAAGGCGGGGCAGGGAGGTGGAATGGGGGCTGGGGGCAGCTTGGGGGAGTGTGTAGAAAAAAGGGGCCGTCTCCTCGGACGGTCTGCCTTCCGCAGACAGCCGGGGCGGGCGGGGGAGAGGTGTACCCCGGGGCAGATGCTCTGCAGGGTTGGGGGGGGGGGTGCCTGGAGCTCTGGCCCTGGTTCCCCACCCCCATTCTGGGCGGTCGGAAAGAGTCTTCACTTATAGGAAGTTTGGCAGTTTCCTTCACCCTAAACATAAAAGTTAAGCAAAATGTCAGGCCTCCCTGTGTTGGCAGGAGAGGGGAGGGGAGAGCCTCCTCCAGCAGGGCTGGGCCTGGGTCTCCCCGAGCAGGGACTGCCTTCCCTCCTCCTCTCTCAGGGACGCGGGTTCAGTGTGACCCAGGCAGGTCACACGTCCCCACCACCCAGAGAGCAAGCTGCACAGCTGACAGATAAAATGCCACGGGCAGGGAGAAACCCCATCACCCAAATCCCCAACCTCTGCCTCCTGCCCAGCACTGTTCTCTAGATTAAAAATAAAATAAAAACCGTCAGAGAGCAGCGGTCCCGGGCAGCCCTCGGCAGCACCAGGACTAAAGGACTATGTACAACCATTAGGTGAAATAGTTACATTACAGTCAAACACCAAGAACATTTACAAAAATCGTCAGACTTGCAATTCAGATAAAAATCTGGGAAGAGTCTGTACACTTTTACAGTTTTTGCACTAAGTAAATAAGGCTCTCGGCCTGAGAACTCCCAACCCAGGCCAAGGGCCGCCAGCACCGGCCACCGCTGGCCTCCTGAGGCCGGCTGTCCAGGCCCTGGGGACCTCCCCCCTGTATTGCTAAGAGGCGCTCAGTCCGAGGTCGCTCAACGAGGCATCGGCAGGGCGGCGGTGGGGGGGGGGGGGGGGGGGGGGGGGGGGGGGGGGGGGGGATGGGGGGGGGCGGAGGGTGAGAGGGAACCAGAGGAGGACGTCACCGGGGCCAGGCCCTGCCTGTGTGGCCAGAGGAGTGGGGCAAGGCGTCCGCCCCCATGGCCTGCCTTCCTGAGGTCTGTGACCCTTAGGGGTCCTGCCCTCTCCCCACAAGCGGGTCTCTGGGCTAACTGAACTGGTTTCACCCCAGGACGGGGTACAGTGTGGTCCGAGCCCCCCGCCATGCTCCCCTTCCTGGGGGGGCTCTGGGGCAACCTGGGCCCTGGTGGAGCGTCTCCAGCCCCAGCGGCAGGAAGGGGTCTCCCCAGCTTCCCACGGCTGAGGCAGACGGGGCGGCTCCTGGCTGCGGGGTGAACACCCCAGCTCCTGCCTGAGATTCCCCAGGGCCAGGGGTGGGAACAGGGAGGGACGAGAGAGACCCATGCTCCTGCCCACCTATGTCCCGCAAGGGGGGGGGCGGGGAGGGCCGATAAGCTACAGAACAGCCTAGAGCTGAGGGAAACCGGCCCCAGCCGCGGGTGAGCACCTCCCTGTCTGCAGCGCCTGGGTCCTCGGCTGGGCCCGGGAGGGGTGAGGCAGAGGCCGGCCGCACACACGGGGCGGGTGCAGGCTGCTGCTGTCTTGGAGAGGGAGCAAGTCTAACATCCTCCAGGGCCGCTATTTCCCATGCAGTGCGCACGCTCAATTTAAAAGGCCCCTGTGTTCCAGCAAGCGAGCAAGCGGGCTTTTGTTTCTAATGCATACTGTGAAAGGAAAGAAAATCACAGTTATCCACCTTCTCAGGGCCCGCGGGCACTAGACTTTTTCTAACCATCCATCAGGAAAGCTCGGCCTGTCTCTCAGGGGGAGCACCTGCTGGCCACTCCCCGCAGGGCCACCGTGCCCGGGTACGCTAGCTCCGGGAGAGGGGCAGGCACCGCACGGTGCCGCCTGGGCCAGCTCTGCCCAGGTCTTTGTCTTCGGGGAGCGCCAGAGCGTCAGCCTGGGCGCACGTGGCAAGGGAGGGAGGTCCTGGATCTTCCCACGGGCGCAAGAGCCCAGAAGAGAGCTGCGATCCTCGCTGGGTCTGCCTGACAGAACAAGTTAGGGAGGCAAGGCGGAGGGTCTGGGGACAGGGACGGGGGCGGGTGACTCCTCGGTTCCTCACAGCCGGGAAGGGTCCCCGCGCATGCAGGGGCAGGTGCTCAGGGTGGGGACAGGCGGGGGACCCGGTGCTCTGGCAGCCCCGTCCTCCCCACCGCCCCTCCCTGCCTGCTGACCGCCCCATCGGCTCCTGGAACTGAGGGGCAGGTCCCACAGGGCAGGGCCTGGCTGCCTGGCAGTCCTGGGGAGGGGAAGCCGTGAGAGTAGGCCCCTGGCTCTCCGACCCTCCAGCTCTCCGGGCAGCCCCCTCCCTAGGGAGGGGTTGGGGGTACATGCACTCAGCCAGGTCCAGGAGGAAAGGTGACGCACACCAAATTCAACACCCGACAGAAACATTGCGCAGCCCCTGTGCCTGCTCCCCAGCCTGCAGTCTCTCTGGCCTGCACCGAACGCGCTTCTCGGGGAGCAGGCCGCTGTGCCCCGGCACGCTGCGTCAGTCTCTCGCGGCTCCCTCTGCGGCCGCCTCCTGGACCGCGGCTGGAGGGAGGCGCCGAGCCTCGGCCTCTTGCCCCTGCGCTGGGGCCGCTCCTCCCCAGGCCGAGACCCTGCCCTGGGCCACCACGGTCCTCCCTCCTCGGGCAGGTTAACAACTGCTGCTGTTTCTGAACTCGCCGTTCTCAGTAATCTGCAATTTGGTGGGGTTGGTGGGGGAGATGCCGTTACGGGCTTGCATGCTGTACCTCTCTTTCAGCTGTGTCAGGGCGCTCATGAGGCGGGCGTTGGCTGCATCCAGTGAGGCGATGCGCTTCTCCTGTGGGCAAAGAGGGCATCAGCTGGGGTCGCGGAATGGCCTCCTGGGCCAAAGGGGGTCCGTGCCGGAAAGGGATCTCCCTGGAGCTGTGTCCGCCTACGAGCAGCGCTGGGAGGGGGAAGGCAGGGGGCCTGGAGGATACCACGTGTGAAGGATGGGAAAGGCACCGAGGCGGCAGTGGTCCTGCCGGGGAGGAGGCGGCCTTGCCATCATGGACCAAGACCTCCTTGCGCCTGCCTTCCTCATGTCTCTACCTCATCACCTGCTTCTCACCCAAAGGGAGCAGCCCCAGCAGTGTCAGGCACAAGCTTGTTCATGTGTGTGTGCACTGGTGTGTACAACACAGAGGTCACAGCTACCAGTCAGCCTGTGCAATTTCCAGACTGAACAAGGCCTGGGCCTGGAGAGGAAAAGGGCGCGGGCCTGGAGAGGAAAAGGGCGCAGACCTGGGTGAAGGAGACTGGAGGCCAGTCTCTTAACTGTCTCCCCTCTCAATGCAGTTGGGAAGCCACAGCTCTGAACAAGAGCTCCTTTGCTCCCTCTCTCCCAAGCCTGCTGTCACCCCCAGCCTTTCCCATTCCCCTCCCAACAGTTTCCACTCTTTGGTCAGAACCCCTGGTGAAAGGCAATACCCACCAAGCTGCCCCTGCAGGGGAGGAGTTGCCCCGCCCTTTTCATAGCCTGTCCTAGTGAGCTTGTGGTCCACTGAGACCCTCAAGTCTGACTTCTTGGAGCAGAGATCCTGATCTCCTATCCTCCTTAGCTTCTGCAGTGGGGTATGACTGAGGATGTGAAGAAACCAAAGTCACCCCCACCTCCTTATCCCAGGTCCTTTAACACCTGTGGCTGACCAAAAGGCCAGAGCGCACACCTGGGCATCAATGATCTTCTGTTTGGAGTCTACGGCCGCTTGCATCTCCGCGTGGTCCTTCTTCAGCTCCTCCTCCACTGACATCAACCTGTCACCAGAGACAAGGACAGTCAGGCTGGCACGGGAGGGTGCAAGTGAGGAGGTGAGTGCAGGTCTGGTGGGAACAAACCATCACACCTGCACAGAGCGGGAATACTAGGAGAGCCCCTCCTTGGGCCACAGACTCACCTCCCACACTTGCCTGCGACAGAGACCCTCCAGCCAGCCCCCAACAACGGACACAGGCTGAGCCTGCTCCTTCCTTACGCTTCACCTGCCCCAGACTCTGTTCCCAAATCCCCAGAAGTCCCTGGGGCTGCCCCTTTCCTGATGTTCTTCCAGGAGCCACAGGGGTGGGAGTGGGTGTTAGATCCTCACCACACCTCAGAGCCAGGCAGGTGGTGTAACATCGTAAGACCTGTGGTTTGAGTGGGAAACAAAGGCCCTGCAAGGCTCTGGAGCTTTCTCCACGCACCCTGTATTCACTGAGGCTGTGCCGGGCACTCGAGGTGGCAAGATGAAGTCACAAGGCAGTAGGGACACAGGCAGGGAGACGGTAACTATGCTCTGCAATGGGCAGCTTGTGGGCCATGGGGACAGAGAACAGGAAGTGGCTGGCTGTCTTGGGGGTGGGGGCGGACACACTGAACTGGACAGCTGAAGGACAAGCAAGGTCTGCCGCCTGGGTAATGAGCAGGGAAGACACGAGGAACACGATCCACAGAAGCTCAGAACTAGGGCCAGCAGGGGACTGTCGCCAGCTGCTCCTTCCCTGAGACCCCTTCAGGTCTCATCCTGCTTGTCTCTCACGTACCTGTCAATCACTCCTGATCACTCCCTTCAGCTTTCAGACCCCATACTCTCTGGGTTTGCATCCTAGCTCCCAGGCCACTGCTCTGCAGATGCCTTGTCCTGTCTGCCCCTAGGCTGTCAGGGCTCCACAGGGCTCTGCCTCAGCCGGCCATTCTTCTTGCTCTACACTATTCTCAGAGGAGTTCACCTACTGATTTCTGTCTCTACCCGCACAACTTCTGCAGAGCAGCAGAGCATCTAACCCCCAGGCGAGCACTTCGTCCATTTTGAAGTAGATGCACAGGGGGGTCAACGGCGCTGGGGCAGGTACCACTGAGGGCTGTCGTGAAAAGCCAATGGGATCAGGGGTTGAGGAGGAAGGGGTGTGGGATCATGCCAAGAGGGGGTTCCTTGTCATAAGAAGGTATGTCATTGAGCAAAGCCTGTAAGAAGGGGGAGTGGGAGGAATGGAGGAAGGGGGAGAGACTTCTGCTCCCAGCTGTGGTAGAATAACAAACAGGCATTGGATTTAACCTCCTGCCGTAAGAAAAAACCAAACTAGAAAACTGGACAAAATATATGAAAAAAAGGTTTCCAGACACTGAAAAGCAAGCAGTGCAGTACAGTACGGTGACCCCTAAGAGAAGGGAACACATGAAGTGAGCCCCGCCCACTGCTGGCAGTGTCCCGGCAAGCAAAGGAGGGACGTGACCACATGGATTCAAGGAGACCCTGGGGGGATGGAAGGGTGGGGGAGCAGAGCTTTTGGGGGGCAGTACTAGAGAGGAGAAAATGCAGAGAGGACTCTACCTATCTCCTGAGGGGTCCCCTTGGGGCTTTGGCTGAGGACTGCTCTGCATGCTTGTGATAAAATAGCCAGGCTGGGGCAAGAGCCATTGGAAAGGAGTACACAAAACAACCCCAAGAATAGTTTAGGATCCTTCTAGGCAGTGTGGAAAAAGCATAGTAACACAGGAGGCATCAATCAAGTAGACTTCCCAGAAGGAAAGTCCTCAACAGTGAAGCCAGATTAGGCCTAAGCTAAAGACTGTCCAGGACCCACCCCAACAAAGCGTAAAAGTGAGCCTCAAAAGAATCAAACTGATTCTTTTAACATCACTGTGTCCCAGAACAAAGCCCCCAAATATTGAAAGGAACACAACACATCCAACAGCTAAGTAAAAATCACAATGTCTGGCATTCAACCCCAAATCACCAAGCACGCAGAGAAGTAGGAAAACATAACCAACCCATTAACCAGGAAGAAAAGCAATAAAAACAGACTCAGAAAATGTCAGTTGATAGAATTAGTAGACAAGGACATTAATACAACTGTTATAAATATATTCTACATGTTCAAGAAAACAGAGGAACGCATGAGCCTGATAAGAAAAGAAATGGAGGGGATTTAAAGAAAACTGAAAACTTAGAGGCAAAAATACGACACCTGAAATGAAAAAATACTGGATAGGATTAACAGCAGATTAGATGCTTAAGAAGAAACGATTAGTGAATTTGAAGACACTGCAACAATCTAAAATAAAACACAGAAAAAAGGAAAACAGCAGAGCATCAGTAAGATGTGGGACAACATAAAGCAGCCTAATGTATATGCAATTAAAGTCCCAGAAAACAGACTAAGGAGGCAGAACTCCATACCCACAGATCCAAGAGCTCAACAAACCCATGAAGAAAACATGTCAAGGCACTTCATAATCAAATTGCGGGCAGTTGATAATAAAGAAAAAAACACTGTAAATCAGCCAGAAGAAAAAGATACTATCAGAGTCCCTATTATTATAGCCTGGGTAAGGGAAAAATTGGGTCCACTGCTAGTTTTGGTAAACAGCCACACCACTGCACATGCTTCTGCTAAAACACCAGAGTTACATAGTTGCGGTAGACACCATATGGCCTGCAAAGTCTAAACATTTATTATCTGCCCCTTTACAGAAGGTTTCTAACCCCTGCCCTAAAGTGACAACAAGTTACAGCTAATATGCCAATAAAGGAGATAAAGTGGAATCATAAAAAATACTCAATAGAAAAGAGGGCAGGAAAAGGAACAAAACAGATGGTACAAACAGAAAACAAGTAGCAAGATAATAAGTTTAAATGTAATTGTATTGACAATTACATTAAATGTAAATAGTCTAAACATTCCAATTAAAAGGCAGAAAACCGTCAGGTTAGATAAAAAGCAAGAACAATAAGGCGTCTGTAACAGAAACTCACTTTATAACGAGGGGCATAATTGGGTTAAAAGTATAAATAGGATGAAAAAGGATATACCAAGCTAATACCAATCAAAAGAAAGTTAGGGCAGCTGTCCTAATATCAAACAAGGTAGATCTCAGAGCAAGGAATATTACAAGGGATAAAGAAGGTGATTTTATAATGATAAAGAGATCAGTTCATCAACAGCACATAACTAGCCTAAATGTGTATGTGTCTATTCTTAGAGCTTCAGTGAACATAAAGTAAAAACCAATAGAAATGAAAGGAGAAACAGACAAATCCGTAATTATGATTAGAAACTTCATTATCCTCTTCTCAATAACTGGTAGAAAACAAGTACAGAGAAAAACCAGCAAGGATATAGAAGACTTGAACAACACTATCAACCAAATTGACTTAATTGACGTGTACAGTAGGGAGGAAATACCAGACTTGGCTAGTAGAAATAAATGTGTTACTGAATTCAGGAGAGCATGCACCTCTCAGAGAATAGATAAGATGAGACTGTGGTTAAATGAAAAGTGTTTCCTTTCTTGGAACCACACACATGAGGTGAGCCAAGAGCTGAAGTTTAGTCAACAGTGGGTTTCTAGTCACCCTGGTTACGGGCCCTCTGCTCATGCTAACCATTTTATAAAGAAACCCACAGGTAAATCAAGCAAGCAATATTAGAAGCAGAGAAACAGGTGGTCTGAAGAGGAGGAATTAAGGATCTTTACAGTGGACAAAGCATGAGGCCAGGTGGGGGAACATCCTGGTTACTGCACACCTGCTGAATCTATCCTGATGACAGGCTCTTGCACCATGTGAACAAACAAGCTGTTAAGTCCACACTGTCTCCTCTTGCACTCGGTATTACTGTCATAAGGAAGTAAACTCCATGACTGGGACCCTATGGGCTGGTATGAATGCTACACCTTGACTATATTCCCTGCTTGCAGACATGCAGGAGGGTGTATCCACTTTATCCGTGGGCAGAGTGGAAGAGAGAAGGGAATCAACACAGAAGTAAAGATAAGCCACCAATAAGGATGAGAGTCAGCATTAAAGTCAATGGTCCACCTGGAAATCTTCCTGCATAAGCCACAGGCACCTTAAAACTCAACATATCCGAAACTGGCATCATCTCCCCATCCCCATCCAAGCTGCTCTTCCCCCAAAGGTCCCCACCTCAGTAACTGGCACCACGACACACCCGGATGCTCTTGGTAAAAATCCGGGGGTCATTCTGGCTACTTCTTCCCTCCCACCTCCCACCCTCACCCTCACCCACTGCATGTAACTGATATTCATTCCTTTTCCTGCCCCGGACTGGACCCTCATTGTCTTTCCTGGCACCTGCATCCAGCTTCTGAGCTCCCCTGTGAGGGTGCACCAAGAAAACATGACTCCCTACAGGGAGCCCAGGCCCTCTGCGGCTGCCTTGGCCAACCTCACATTCCACCATCAACACACACTGCACCATGTGGGCCCCCCACACTCCGGGCTACCTCCCGCCTCCAGGCCTGTGCCGCACTGTCCCCACCGCCTCGGACACTCTTCTCTCTCCACACTCTGGCTGACCCTGCGGCTGAGCAGCCCCGCCCTAGGATCCGGGGCCTCCTGGAGGGCAGCAGACAGGTCTGCTCCTCTGTGCGCGTGGGGCCAGAACTGGGCCCAGAGCAGGAACAGGCCAGCCGCCCTCACCTGCTGATGATGCCCTTCATCTGGATGTCCTTGTCCTCCTGCTGCCGTCGCAGCCGCTCCTCGCCCTCCTCCAGCCGCGCCTGATACTCCAGCACCAGCTTCTGGGTTGTCTCCTCCTGGCACTTGAACAGGGTCTCATACTCCTCCAGCTTCTTGGTGGAGATTCGCAACTTGTCCTGCAGCACTGCCAGGTCCTGCTAGGAGGGCAGCGTGCCATGGGCACAGCACCCAGGACAGAGAGCACAGCCTCATGAGCCCGGGCAGGGGCACAGGATGGGAGGCAGCCTGGCTCGGAATGCCTCAGGGCCCATCACCATCTCAGTCCTCTTCCCACAGCAGGGAGACACCCAGGGAGAGGGGGCCAGTGAGACTCAATGCAGGGCCCCCATCTGGGGCTCTCCCACCCGCCAGCCCAACCTACAGCCATGGGGCAGATGAAGACTCAAACCAGACCTCAGAAGTAAGGGTCTTGAGCTTTTTGTAATAAACAAAAGTTATAAACCTCTCGGGTTCATTAAAGAGATGACCGTGCTCTGAGAGATGGGGGCTCTACAGGAGGGGAAACTGAGGCCCAGAAGGCAAATAACCCAATCGCATGGGGAGTACAGTGACTGACTGATGGGGTGAGATCTTAGCCTCCCAGCCTCGATTTGACCCTGAAGCCGTGGCAAGTTGCATAGGAAATGGGGAGAAGAGATTAAAGGCAAAGTGGTCTAGGGCTTTCTGGATCTGACTCAGCCCAGCACTCTCGGCCTTTAGGGAGGAGGAGGGATGTGTAAAGCGGCAAGAGAAGCAGTGAGCTGGGAGGCTGTGCGAGCTGAATAGAGAGCAAGGCAGGGTTCAACACCCGAAATCAAGGGGCTGGAGAGGTTGGGCACCGGGTGCTGTGAGAATACAGGGAATGGGGAAGACAGGAAGGGCCTCTCTTTGAGTCTCGGGCATCGGGAGCCAATTCACTCATCAGCAAAGGGCTGCCCAAAGGCCAGGAGGCAGCAAACCTAGCTCCTGAAGCAAAGCTGGCCCCAGAGGAGAGCCCAGCTCCGGGAGAAACAGCTCCATCCCAGGTCTTCTGCACGGCTGGTCAGAGTGGGGTCGGGAGGGCCCTCCCTGACAGAGGCAGGACCAGGTATCCAAGGAGCTCGAGGGAACTCCAGGATTTGCCCGCGAGGGTTAATGGCAAAGAAAGAGAGAAACAGCAGCTCACTGGGCCAAGGCATGAGGAAAGAGAACACTCCAGCTGCAGCCTGACCCTTGAAATCGTTCAGGCACTCCTTGTAATTCACAGATGGGAAGGTAGTCTCAGAGAAGCGCAGAGCCTGGCCCCAGACTCAAGCAAGGAGCCTGGGGTGAAGCTGGCCCTCCTTGCTCCCCAGCCAAACTCTGGCTCTTGGAGCACTCACTGTGCCCCATGTTCCCTGGTCCCGTTCACATAATAATGGTGAAAGCAGGTGGATGCAGTGGACCAAGGGGATGGTGGAGGTGGCGGAATGCAGCATGGACGTGGACCTGACCCCAGGCCAGCGGGAGGGAGAGCGGACACCCTGCCCTCCGTGCCCTCGCCTGAGGGGCTGCTACAGGCTTTCCTGGGGCCAAGAGGGGCGAGGGCACCCACAGTGAGTGGGGGAAGTGGCTACTGTTCTGGGGGGCCTTGCACTGGTCCTGTGTCAACCTGAGCTTTGGCCTCCAGGAGGAGATGAGAAGGGAAGTGGCTACTGTTCTGGGGGGCCTTGCACCGGTCCTGTGTCAACCTGAGCTTTGGCCTCCAGGAGGAGATGAGAATTGGCCATGGATCCAGGGCAGCTGCCACAATAACTAAAAGAATTCTGGGGCTTCCCTGGTGGCGCAGTGGTTGACAGTCCTGCCGATGCAGGGGACACGGGTTCGTGCCCAGGTCCGGGAAGATCCCACATGCCGCGGAGCGGCTGGGCCCGTGAGCCATGGCCGCTGAGCCTGCGCGTCCGGAGCCAGTGCTCCGCAACGGAAGAGACCACGACAGTGAGAGGCCCGCGTACAGCAAAAAAAAAAAAAAAAAAGAATTCTGGAGAACTGAAGCACCCCACTGCTCACCCAAATACTAGACGTATGTTGGGGGTGGGATTTGGATGTTTTAGGACCAATATTTTTCCCCTGGAAAGAAGAAAACATCTCGGTAGCAATCTGACATCACCCCTCCCTGGCTCTCTCTCCCAGACCCTCGTGGAGATGGGGACCGGGGGAAAGCCAGGCCGCGGGCAGGCACAATCCCAGAGTGGAGGGGCCTGGCCGGGGTGCCTCTCCCTGCTGTCTCCAGGACCCGTGCCTCTGCCTCTTCATGCATGAGGCTCCCCACCAAGGGTCTCCATGCACCTCTTTGATACCCCTGACCCCCCAGAAGTCCTGGATTCTCCTCAAGTCCCAGATGCTCAGAAGCTCGGCTGCCCAGTCACTTAGGGAAGGTGCCTCCTGGGGTCTGGATTCAATACGATTCCTGGGTGGGTCTCACATGCAGCCCATGTAGGAAACCTCAGGTTTAAGCTAAATCCTCCAAATTCCACTGACTGCTGTCCTCACGTGGGACCAGGGGTTGAGAGGGGACTGGCCACGTGCGGGAACAAGCAGCGCCGTGAATTCAGGGCTCGAGGGGAGAGAATTCTGCCAGCCACCTCGGGGAGGCAGCCCGCCCTGCCCCGCACTGCCAGGGTCCAGGTTTACCTTTTCTGCTTGGCTGAGCTCTTCCTTACTCCTTAGCCTATCCCTGTGGGGGGGATCTGGGCCCAGGCCCTCGTCTTCTAACAACTGCGCGTTCATGGTCAAGAGCCAGGCGGCCGTGCGGTCCAGGGCATTGGGGCTCACGGGTGAAGGGCCCTGCGATGAAACACAGCTGTGAGGGGCTTGGAGGGGGGTGGGGGCGGCGTGGCCTCGGGTGAGTCCCAGGGACAAGTGGCTCAGAGGGAAGCTTTAGCTGACTGGGCATGTCTGATGCAGCCCCCTGCCCAGGCAACTCCAGGTAGCCTGAAGCAGAGTCAAGAGCCCAGGTGGCCTCCTGAGCATGGCTCTCTGCTGCCCAAGTGAGAGTGAGTGGACCTGGCCCGGCAGGTCAGTGTCCGGCCCACAGTACATCTGTTACCCTACTGTGTGTACAGCCCCGGAGGCCAGCTCAGAGCAGAAGGGGGTCTGGGGGCCACATCAACTCCTACCCTGGGTCGGGCTTTAACAGGCTTGGAACTGGGGAAGGACAGACCCCTCCCTCTTCCTCCTTGACCCCAGCTGTCTCCGAGGGGGCTGGCAGACGGACCCCCGGGCCGCAGTGTCCCTGGTTCACAGGACGCAGGCAGGGGCCAGTGGGGCCGGGGGAGGGGCTGGGGGGGGCAGGCTGGCGGGATGGGGCCAAGTGGGGCATCGTTCAGCATGGGATGGCAGCGGGTGCAGGTGGCGATGACACGGCCAGGCGAGCAGCACAACATGGGGTCAGGCCGCCCCCCGGCACCGGAGCCCGGCAGCACTGACCTGCTTGTGAACCGCGCGAGGCTTCAGCTCAGGGCTGTCGCCCTTGGAGGAGGAGGACTGTTGCCGCAGCCGGGCTCCGGGGCCAGCCCAGTCGGGCGAGGCCGACGCCAGGGTCCCGCTCGAGGGCCGCGGGTACTGCAGGGTGCTCAGCAGGGTGGGTGGCGTCCGGCCGCGGGGCGCGGGAGGCGGGGGCGGGGGCGGGGGCGGCGGCTGGTCGATCCTCCGCTGGGGGCCGGCGCTGTTCTGCCGCGGCCCCGGGGGCTGCCCGCCCTTCTCAGTCAGCGATACCTGACGCCGCGCCAGCTCCCCGGGGCGCCGCCCCAGCTCCTCGGCGGTGCTGCTGAAACTTCCCAGCTTGGCGGCAGCCGCCAGCTCCTCGCTGTTGCTGTGGGAGCTCAAGGAGCTGTGGCCCTCGGAGCCCGAGTCGCCAAGGCCACGGGGAGACAGCGGCAGGCCGGCCGCCATCTGGTACACAGGGTTCTGGAAGGAGAGCGGCGCCAACAGCTGGGGCCGGCCCGGCGCGCCCTCCGAGGTGCCCGCTGTGGTCGGCGTCTGGCCTGCCCGCCGCACCGTGGCCAGCCCTGCCAGGCTCACTGGGGCCACCCGGGGCGGCCACCCGGCCACCAGCTGAGCTGCAGGCGCCTGCCCGTCGACGGCGAGGGCGTCGGGGCCCGCCGGGGAGCCCGCCTCCCCGTCCAGCGCGCGGGCATCCTGGAGGTCCACCATGGACAGGCTCTTGCCACCGTTGGCCATCTGAAGATCAGGCTCGTTGGCTTCCGAGTAACTCGAGCTGCGGGCAGGTGAGGGCTGGACCCCGGAGGACCTTGTGACAAAAAACAAGTCCTTGTTTTCGGGGGTTGGAGACGGTAACCGGGTGAAATCTACCAGACTGCAGGGAGACAAGCACACACAAGGAAAGAAGGGGGAAGAGAAGAACTGTGAATGCGGCCAAGGCGGGTCGCACCCGAGAGCCCCTGCCAACCTGCCGCCCGCCCGGCAGCCTGAGCCAGGGTGGGGGGAAGGGGGTGGGGGGAAGAGGGAAGGCAGGGGAGGGGAGGAGGTGCAGGGGCAGCGAGAATGGGAGAGTCTCGGGGCCCCGGGGCCCAGCTGCAAAGCCAAACCACAGCCCGGGCAGCTGACCCTGGCAGAAGCCACCACGAGGGCCGAGGGGCTGACGGCTGCTCCTGCACGGAACCTCTGCACTAGGGACCCGCACTCCCAGTGTCAGGCCAGGCTGCCTGGCAGGCCCTTTCCCTGCTCAGCTGCATCTTGGGACAGTAGGTTCTGGGGCCTGAAGTGTTCTGGAAAATTCCTCTGACTAAATCCAAACCCACGACGCAGTGGCTCTCTGCTATCCAAGGGTCCTGCACCGAGAACTAGGGCTTCAAAGCCACGGGGGCTCTCTCTGCCTCTTCCCTCTTGTTCCTAGTCACACTGGTAACTAGATGGGGGCCTGTGCTGAGAGAAGCCTCCACCTGCAGCCTCCTGCTGCCACCCCGGTCTGACTGGCAGGCGGGGGCTGGCACTTCCGGCAGAAACAAGGAATCAGAGGAGGCTCCTCCGGGCGTGACTCAGGCGGGGAGGGCCTGCACCTGCCGTGGCAGGCCATATCCTCACCCCCATCCCGGACTCCCAGACTCTCCCTGGCCCCTCCCTGGAAGCCAACTCCTTGGAAGGAGGCACAAAGCCAGGTGGGCTTTGGAGGGAAGAATGCGGGGGGTGAACAGGGCTCTGAGTGGGCTAGAGGCAGCAAGGACTTGGGGGTTCAACATGGGCTTAGAAAGGAGTTGGCTTAGCCCGGGATGGTGAGGAAGTGCCAAGTCCCAGGTGGTGGGACTTAGGCAGGGCAGGCAGCGGCCACTCAGGGCCACAGCACTTGTGGGCCGAGAAGAAGTGGACGAGGGCAGCAGGCGGAGCCGGGAGAAACCCAGACCAGCCATGGGCCTGGGCCGTCCTTCTACACGCCCAGGTCAGGTCTCCTGAGAACCCACGCGCCCAGACACCTCTCGAGCCACCACCACTCGGCTAAGGTGCGTTCCCCACCTGAATCTCTGCTTTGCCTCACTTGGAAGACTGTATGAACGGCCCCTCAAGACTTAGAGGGAGGGACCCGAGAAGGGGCATCAAGGTCTCTGCATCTCCCGCCTGCCCCTGGGCCTCTAGTCCCTCGCACCACATCCCCAGGTCCTTGATCTCAATGCCCTCGCCTGCTAAAAGCCTGCTGCTGCCACCATTTCAGAACCAGAGAGCTCCCAACTCTGCTGCTCTAACCTCATCCTCACTAGCCGGTCCAAGATGGCCCTGGTAGAGGAGGGGAGTGTACAAATGCGGCATAAATAGTTCACTGTAAACGCCAAGGTCCTCATTTGGACGTCATCACTCAGAGAACACTTTGCCTCCCCCTGCACTGTGTTTTATTTACTGGGCCCTCATCCCAGGGCTGGGGGCTCAGAGCAACAGCTGGGCCTCAGCATCTCTCTCGTTTCCCAGGCTCCCAGTCTCTTAAGCCTTACAGAGTCACCTGAGCTCCTCCTGAAAACACACACCCTGGAGCGTCACTTCTGGAGAGACTGATTCAGGTCCAGGAAATACCAGGAAACACATACAACCCAGTGATGTGGAAGTGTTTGGGACCAGTAATTGTTCTTCAACAAAAAATGGGTTGTCTTTCTCCAGGCCTTTGTCTGTGCTAGTCCCTCTGCCTAGAGCGCCTTTTCCACCAACGGAGGTATTACTTTTTCCTAAGCTCCAAACTATAGCACTACCTCTTCCAAGAAGCCTTTCCTGATTTTTCCCAAATAGAACTTCACTACTTAGGGCCTGAAATACACACTGAGTCTCATTCAGCTTGTTTTATAAACACCAGCGTAGGTATCTTCCACCCCAAGTGAGACTGCAGGTGGCTGTGCCTTATCTGAACAGGCACCCCGCAACACCCAGCATGTCTGGCAGCTCTTACCCGGAGACGTCGTTCTCAATCACCATCTTCTGCAGCCCCGCTGAGACGCTGCTGCTGCCAGAGCCGGGCGTAGAGGCCAAGTCGTTGGTCCCTGCAAGCTGCCCACTGCCTGGGGCACTCAGTGCTGTGTGCACGTCCCTCAGGATTCGAGGCAGAGGCCCCAGTTTGGATACGATGCTCTGCAAAAACACAGCAAGAGGCAGGTGTGACCCACTGGGGCTGCCTGTGGAGGCCAAGTGTGCTGTAGCCACTGTGTTCAAAACCCCTAAGGAGCCAGTCAGAAATGCAGGCCCGCCCTCCCATGCAGGTCGGATCCGGCAGGTCTGGGACGGGGTAGGGAGCCCAGAAATCGCAAATGACTTTTTTACCAGCTCCCCATATATTTATTTCTGGGACAGGGTGCGAGGCCCACAGGGAGAAACGCCAACCTAGTCCAAGCCTTTCACCCCAGTCTGTCCTACCTCAGTTCCCCACCTCAGAGAGGGCAGGCCACACGGAATCCCGGACCTTACCCCACCTATACCTCCCCACCTGAGAGGCTTCGGGGAGGCTCCCTCCCACGTCATCTACTGCACAGGCTGGGCTGGGGCCTGACCCACTCCAACACCTGAGCCCCAGGGGCAACGGCCCAGGCACCAGGCAGGCACCAGCACAGGCCTGTCAGGCAGACAGTGGCGCCTGGGCTGGCTAAGCCTTGCTATCCTGGTTTAGACGGATGGTGCTAAGTGTTCCGGGCCGGGGACAGGGGACTCCGCCTTCCCCTGGCTTATGCCCCAGCTTCCACCTAGGGCTTTGTGCCAAAAGAGAGTGTGAAAACTCATGTAGTCAACAGAGAAGAGACGTGCGCGGCAGACAGCTCGACTTTCAATCCTGCTGCAACTTCTGTAGCTCCCGCCTGGTTGCGCGGACACGGAAGACGGTGGCAGGGCACAGGCGCTCAGTAAGTGGTGGCCGTAGACTGAATGGTGTTGGCAGCGGTGGAGGGAGAGAGGGCCTTGGCCCTCATTTCCATTGCTCCCTCCTGGGTCTCTCGGAGCCAAAGGGCAACGGACATAAAGGAACAGGAATGACTAAAACGGCATCTGTTTGTAGTGAAAAGCTGGGCCTAATCTGAGTGTCCAGTAAACTAAACGGTGCAGTCACGTGACGGGACAGTCTGTGCCATTAGGAAGGTCACAGTGGCGGTGTGGCATGTGCCGTCGTGAAAAGATGCCCATGATGGAGGAGTGAGAAACGCATGCAGCACTGCACGCAAAGTTCTCACTTTAACAAAAAGGGAAAGGACTTTGCTTGTGTGTGTGTACTTAACATGTACACAGATGTATCTAGAAGGCTACACACCAGAGCGCCCTGAGTGGTCACCCCTAGGAACGGGACAGGAGTAGGAAGGCTTTCCATCCTGGTTCAGCAGTAGCTCCTTTTGTAAGATGGTCTCTCAGAGCCCTGGAACGCAGATGTTCTGGAAGTGGATCCTGGCAGGCCCAGCCCTTGCTGCCAAGAATCTGCTCACTGTGCGAGCTGGGGCTGCTGGGGACAGTGGAACCCAGGCCACAGTGGCTGCAGCAATGTCAGAGATGTCTAGGGAACAACCATTTCAACTGATGGCCAAGGGCAATTCTGGAAAGGTGTGCAACTTCCTGCCTGACACGTGGAGGTGTGGCATCTTCAGTCTTCTTTTTCGTATCGGCGGCCTTAAAACCCAGAGCAAGGACATTTTCAGAGAAGCAGTGGGCCGATCACACTTCTCGGAGGTCGGGAGCACACCCTCAGCAGTGGGCTCCATCCACTCAACGCCAAGTGTGTGGAGGCACAGCCGAAGCCCCAGTACACAGAGCAGGCTCCCCTGGGCAGGGGCTGCCGCGTGAATGTGGCGCTCCCCACCGAGGAAGTGGGCCCCGAGATCCCCAGCACGTGCTGACAGGGCCTGGGCTGGACCCCTCGGGCTCCGGCGCCCGGCAGGGCCACTGATCCGCACCGCACAGGCGAACCCTCTGAGCCCCTGGCTACTCTGGGAGCTGGAGCGGCCTGAAGCAGCTCTGGTGGCCTTCGGCCCGCCCTCCGCCCCATCGCGGCCCGGTGCACAGGCACCTGCTCCAGCTGGCTGACGGCCTCCCAAAGCAGTGAGTGCAGGCTGGAGAGCTCGCGGCCCAGGTCGATGTAGCCCTCGAAGCCGGCCGTGTTAGAGATGGTCTCGGGGTTGGAGATCTCCAGCAGGAAGCGCTGCATGTTGGTCCACTCGTGCTCCAGGAACTGGTTCATAAACGACATGTACTCCTCCTTGCTGCCAAACCTGGAGCCGAGCAGACGGAGTGAGTGCCCTGGGCCCCACCCAGGAGCCCGCCTTCGCCACTTACTCCCCAGCCAGCCAATCCACTCTGGCTCAGGGCCCTCGTGGCTAAGGCTAGAGACCCTTTCTGGGCCTTTTCTCACAGGACCTGGAAGGTTCCGTGGCCCTCACTCCCCATTCACTGCCGGTCACAATCTCCTTCCTCTTTTCCCCCAAGTGGCAACGGCCTGGTGTGCAGATGACTCTCAACCCATGCCCGGCCAGGTCTCTCTGCTGAGCTTTCAGATACATTCCGCCACGGGCACCTCCCGCTTCGTCCTCAGCTTGGCCAGGTCTGCGGTCATCTCCGGCACCCCGAACCTGCGCCCTCCTCCGGGGCTCCCTGCCCAAGGGGAGACACCACCACCCAGCAGAGAGCTGTGCGAGGAGCCCGGCCGTGGTCAGCTCCCCCGGCGCCTCCCCCACCACCGGCCAGGCTGCTGACCTTACCTTCTAATCACCCCGTGACCTCGCAGCAGTGCCTCCGGCATCGCCACCTCCCGGGCCCCATACTTCCCACCCCTTTGCCGTTACCAGAAGCGTAACTTTGCTCTCCTCCCAGCCTCTCGCCTGCCAGTCCCGCCCCCTCCACCACCCCCCACCCCCGGCCCCACTGCTGCCAGGCTGAACTCTGCAGGACTCTCACCCTCTCCCTTGCTCCAAGGCCCTGCCTGGCCTTCAGAAGTCCCTGCTTTCCTCTTGGGTCTCATCTCCCACCTCCCCCGGCCTGGCACTTGATTCAGGGACTGCACAGTGCCTGGTCCCTCCTGGGCCTGCCCCTCTGCCCCTGCTGCCCTTTGTCCTGACACGCGGCTGGCGGAGAACGTCTCCCAGGAAGCCTCCCTCTCTCCTCTCCCAACAAGCGCAGGGCCCTCCTGCGAGGCCGTGTGCCCACGTCCACCCGCTCTCTCCCCTGCTGTAGGGCTGTCTCCCGGGGGGCGGGCGGGGCCCAGAGGAGGCCCAGCGGGGGGCTCCATCCACACCTCCCGAGAGCACCTCAATGACGCAGCCCTTCCGTTTCCACCCACTCCCTCTAAGGTACAGCGAGAACACTGAAGTGCTTCACCAGCAAAGACGTCCTTGGCAGCCTTAGATAAGGACAATCTGAAACAAGCCGGGTGCCCAACCACAGGGGTCGGCTTCAGGAGACACAGGCCCTTGTCCCTCAAAGGCATATTAGTCACTCGTTTCAAAACCAAGCGTATGAATGGTAAGTACATGGGAGAATCCTTATGATAAAACGTTCACTCAAAGAAACAGAAGGGAAAAAATACCTTGTCTTCTCACCTTTGAAAATTATGGAAACATACCACGGCGGCATATACGTCCAGCAGGGGAGCTGGGGTGCGGGGAAGGACTGAGGACGGCAGGGACTGGCCTGTCGCACAGCCCAGCTCTGGGGCAGACCCTGCGCCACGGACCCTGCCGTCGGGGGACATGGCACTCACTTGGCGAAGTTGGCCAGGTTCTGGGTGACCTTGGCGATCAGGGTGAGCGTGCGGGCGGTGCGGTCATCGGGGTACTCCTGCAGCAGGCTGAAGAGTGATGGCGACATGATGGCCGGGCAGAGGAAGCGCAGGAACAGGGAGGCGCTGATGAGCCGCTCGCTGATGTCCGGCCGGCCGCGGCTGCTGCACTCTTGCCGCCACGAGGCGAACACCTCCTTCAGCTCCCGCGGGAAGACACTGTGCCGGGACACACGAGGGGGTGCTGGCCGTCAGGCAGGGCGCCGGGACCGGAGGGGGCAGAGCACGGACCCGGTTCTGGGTCCGATGGAACCGAGTTCCAGCCCTGCTCCACCGTGAGGGCTGTGTGAGCCGGCACAGGGAGAGCACAGGGCCGGCACAGGAGCAGGGACGCCCAGGCCGCAGTCAGGTGGATCTCTCCCCGAGGGGCTGAGTGGGATGGGACACAGGCACTGGGGAGCCGGCGGTGAGGGCCAGCTCCCAGAGGGCTTCACCCCCCTTCCCACATGGCAGGCATCAGGGTCTAGGGGAGAGTGAGGAAAACACAGTAGGAACAGGCCACCACTCCTTGGTCCCCAGCCCTGCCTTCTGAGACTTCCTCCCTTCATTCAAATAACATTATAGAATTAGAGGTTTTCAGCAGAGCTCGGGGTGATCAAGGAGATGGGTGGATCCTAACCACAGGGTAAGGACACGGCTCCCCACTTTCTCAGTGGGGAGAGAAATGGAGGCAGTGACCTCCCCAGGAGGACCTGGCGAGTGTAGGCAGCATTCCCGGCACCCGGCTGGGGGCTATCTCCTCTGGGCGTCCCCACCCTGCCACAGTGAGGCCCCACCAGGCCAAGCTTTAAGTGGCCTTCCTATCTTTTCACCCTAGAAGATGGGCGCTCCCTGAAGCCAGAGTACACCTGGCTCTGTCACTAGCTCAGGGTGCTCTGACCCAGGGCCTGGCCCTCCCCGGGCTTCGGTGTCCTCACTCTCACACTAAGAACGAGGCCTGCCCTGCCGAGCTCACAGAGGCATCTTAAGGCTGAGACCCCCCAAGACTTTAAGAGGCTTTGATCAGCTTGAAAAGCTTCTGCCCAACAAGCCCAGCACCCAGCCCAGCAGACTCTGGCAGTGAATGTGGCTGAACCAACAAGGACGTGGCTAGAGAGGAAGTGAGGGCAGGTGACCTTTAGTCCTGGCCCCTGAAGTACCTGGCACAGGACTGGGCAGGGGGCAGGCGTTGAATGATAACATCTATCAACAAACAGCCTTGTTCAGAACTGAGAGGTGCCCCTGGGCCTACTACAAAAGCCAGAAAGAGGAAATAGAAAATCATTGTCCATGGATATGTTTCCCTGTGTCCCACACCCAGTCCGCCCTGGGAACAGGGGGCAGAGGGTGAAAACACAGCTTAGCCCAGCGGTGGGAAGTGTGTTCCAGAGCTCAGGCTCTCTGGCTTCCCCTGGTGCCAGGGTTCATTTTCAGCTCAGCCCAAGAGGCCAGGTGGGCCCCAGGTGAGCACCCTGTGTAGCCCTGGGCCAGAGGGACCTGGGCCGGAGGCACCCACCCCACTGGCTCTGGCCATTCCCTCTGCCCAGATCCAAGGCTGTCGCTCACCTAGCAGGCCCGCCTCTGCCTGTCCTTTGGGAGCAGCAAAACATTCCCGGGCCCTCCTGTATGCCCAGGCCCGAGCTGGTGAATCTGCCTGCCCCCAGGGTGCTCATGGTGTGTGCAGGAAACGGACTTGGACACAGGTACAATCAGGCACTCTGACGGGAGCGGGGCTGTGAGCGAGGGAGCCCAGGAGAGGGGAGCCGACCATACGCGGTGGCCTGAAGGAGGGCTGCAGAGGGGAGCCAGACACGGGCCAGGCCGGGAAAGAACGTGATCAGAGAAAGGAGGAGGTATGGCTGGGGCTCGGGGGGTGGGAATGGGGTCAGGAGAGTGACCTGGATGGGGACGGGATGCAAGTCCTGAGCTGCAGCAGTGACCGAGGAGGAAACCTGGGCAGCTCCTCCAGTGTGAAAATAAACCCACTGCTCGGGGCTGGCGGCACGGTCCCCTGGACAGTGACGAGGCTGTACTCGGCACCAGGTCAGCCGCCACCAGAGATACGTGCGTGGGACGCTAGCCTTGGGGCCAGGCTAGCACTCCTCAGTGGCCCCGGGACTGATTCTGGCCCTGACCGCGGTCCTGTATGAGCGGCCGGCTCAGCACACCTCTGCTCCTTTCTGGGGCTGCCAGGAGCCCGCAGACCTCTGTCCCAGTTAAAGCCCAATCCGCCTCCTTTGTCCTCTACAGCCCCAGCAGGAGGCCCACCCGGTGTCCAGGCACCCACACAGGCCCCTGCTGGACCTGATCACAAGCCTGTGAAGTGAGTACCAGCTCCTACGGACAGGTGAGGAGTCCCAGGTGAAGCCATCCACCCACCCCAGGTGGGTGCCCGAGCAGGGCCTTGTCAGTCTGGCTCCCTGGGCAGCCCCAGCTGGTGCCCACGGTTAAGCATGTGCGATGGACTGCCAGGTCCAAACCCTCACCACTGCGCAAACCACGTCCTGCCTATATACTCTGGAACACTGCTTACGTCTGAGGGCCCAGAAAGGACCAGGACGGGGGCCTGGCAGCCCAGCAAGACTCAGTGGGGTCAGGCAGAGGGTGGCTTCCAATCCCAGAGCCCCACTCTGAAGCCGTGTGAGGTGCAGGCATGTCCCCCTCCTCTCCTTGTTGAACCTCAGCTCTCCCGTTCGTGAGTCGGGGATACTGGAGGAGAGCCCCTCACAGAGCTGTCCAGAGGGGACAAAGCCCAGCACTCTGTAGGCACCTGCACAGGAGGACACAGAAGGACAGGGGAGACGCAGGGGTGGGGGGCCCTGGGCAGCTGAGGCCAAGAAGAGCGCGGAGGCAGCACTGACCAGTAGGAGTTGATGATCTTGCAGAAGGCCAGCTCGCAGCACATCTTGAGGTTGCCCTGGTGCTCGGGGAGGTCAGCGGCTGAGCACTTGCTCGGGTCCACTTCACAGTTCTCATCCGACTCATACAGCGCTTTGATGAACTCCCCTGTGGCCAGAGGGCAGGAGCGGGCAGTGAGGACCTGGCGAGCCTGCCCCGCCTCTGCCCCCTGCCGGCCCGCACCCCCTACCTAGTGCGTCCTGCAGGTACTTCTGGCCCACCAGCTTGAGGTACTCCTCGATGGCCTTGGTGGCCAGTGTGTTCTCCCGGAAGATGAGGTGCTCGTTGTCTCCACAGCGGTCCACCTCCGACATCATCAGGTCTGTCAGGAAGTCCTGTGGAGCCAGGTGAGGAGTGTGGACCTGAGCAGACTTGGCAGGTAGGACCCTAGGGTTCCAGACCCGCACCCTGGCCAGGAGCCCCTGCTCATCGAGGCTGCTCCATTGCCAAGCGACTGGTACCCACCGGTGGGGGCTGCCTGGGAGTGAGGGCAGGGCAGCCTGGTGAGGGGAGACGTGTAGCCATGGCCACATCAGAGCTGGGTACCGGATCAGGGGTGCAACAGCATGCTGCATGGAGCCATGGGCCCCCATATCACAGCCGGACCCGCGGGACTCAAATCCCTGCCCAGCCCTGCCCAGGTCTGGCGGGGTGACGGAAGTGGAACTCCCCCGCCCAGTGCCATCGGTGTCGAAGAGGACAGATGGGCTGCCCTCTCCCCCTTGTACAAGCAGCTTCCACTGTCCGCCCATTACTCTGATGGGGTCTCCCACACCAGACATGGGCTCGTTCTGTGCAGCCTCACAGGCAAGGATGAGAGAGAGGCAGAGGCAGTCCAGCTGCCCTGGAAGGCAGTGAGCCAGTGCTCAGATGGAGAGAGCACCGACCTCGGCTTGGGCGGGAAGGCGGCCCACCAGCCTCTCAGCCCCAGGCGCAGCTTCACGGGCAGACCCCAGGAGGGAGCCTGAGCCCACGCCTTCCCTCCTGACTGCAGGGAGGCTGCATGATGAACCTGCTGCATCATCCAGGTGGAAACTCCTCCCTGGAGCCTGCGCCTCCTCACGCCCACGGCCAGCCTTGTGACTTGGGGGATGGGGGGGAGGAGAGGCAGGAAAGCAGGAAGTCGGAGACCCGGAGGGGAGGAGGGTGACAGTCGGGCCAGGGGCCGCCCTGCACAGAGGCTGCAGTGGCCAGTGTGGGCCAGGGCTTCTGGAGCTCTGGAAATTCCTCACTCCGACGGGCACAACTCTGGGCCCCTCTGAAATCACAAGTGGCCCTTGAAATACAGAACCGAACTCCGGGCCCCGGAGACCTGGCTGGCTGGCCAACGGAGAGACAGGAGGGGCTGGGGGGAAGTGGCAGTTGGCCTCTCCAGGGACCACACAGCCTGAGGACCCCTTCCTGACCACAGGTGACCTCTAGGACCCCCTCTCTGAACACACGACAGCAGAGGTAAGTACTGCGTGTACTGCTCTGCTCATGCCCAGAGGGCTTCCTGAACTCCCAGGGCAAGGGCAAGTGCAAGGCCCAGGTGGGGAAGAGGAGGGGCTCTGCTTAGAGCCAGGACCCAACAAGGGGGAAGAGGCACAGAACAGGAAAGGGACCTGTCCAAGGCCACACAGCTACCTGGGCCACATTTGGCCCGAGTCTCTTGTTTCCAGGCCCCGTTCCTCCCCTCGCACTGAGGGGAGAGGGGGACGGCAGGGAGCAGAACGTGCCAGGTGCCCCCTCACACAGCCCTCCCCAGAGACTGCAGGGCCCTCGCCACGTGCTCTGGAGAGGCATCGCACCCATCAGTTCCCAGGTGGTCAGAGTTCAGACGAACATCACCCCAGCAGCGCGAGTTACTTCCTATCCTTCCACCTACTGCTCTCTCTCCCCACCTAAGGGTCCACTGCGGGGCTGGAGCCCTGGCTTCCACCTCCTTCCACAATGAGCACCCTGATTCTCCTGTCTCAGCTGTGAGTCTGAGAGCAAAGGTCTCTTCAGATCGGAGTCAGACTCCCAGGCCAGCCCAGCCCTCGGGGGCCACTCACTGAAAGAACAGACACAGAGGCAGAGAGGATGCTGCTCCAGCCCCTGCTGCCTCCCTGGATCTCCCTCTGGAGGCAAGGCTTCCATTCACTTAGTTTCTGGCCCCCTTCCCACTGCTAACCAAGAAATTAAGAGACGGTCCCACACGCAGCCTTGCCCAGGCAGGTCGGAGGTTGGGGGCAGGGGAAGGTGGTCCAACAATGCGGAGGAACTGAGTGCCGGCCCCCACGGGGCCCATGCCAGGAAAGCGCCCCTGCCTGGTCCTGTGTTGGTCCCACACCATGAGCCCAACAGGGAGGGGCTCTGAAGGGCCCAAAGGAGGCCAGGGCCTTCCGGGAACAGACAGAAGATAAGGGCCCCGATGGAGCACGTGCCCTGGGCTCTGCCTGCAGACCTGAGGCCCCCCTCCGCCCGTGTCTTCCCCGAGCCCAGGATGAGGGCTCAGGACCTTGACTAGGGCAGTCCCTCACCCCTGCCACAGGCCGCAAACCACACCACGTCCAGAGGCCAGAGGCCCAGCTCCCGGGGCCAGCACGCAAGGCCTCTGCAGTGTGGATGGACCCCACGTCCAGCCCTTCTCCACTGCATCCAAGGGAGGGGGCAGGGTGGAGAGGGGGAGGTGTGCCCTCGAGGCCCACAGAACCACACTCCACTGCGATGGGCAGGTAGGCGTGTGGAGCCTTCCAGAAAAGAGCCTACCCGTCTCCAAAACCAGGTGGGTGGGGCTGAGGTGTGGCCTGGCAGGCAGAGGCAGGTGAAAGGCGGCGAGAAGAGTGGGGCCCCTCCAGCCCTGAAGTAGGGCCTGCTGGAGGGCTTTAGACGAGCTCTGTTCCTGGGGACTCTGGAGCTGGGGACGGCTGTAGCCGTGGCGGGCTGCCCGTCAAACAGACGGCTGCAATAGTGACTGTGTGTCCCACGTGTGTGAACTGGGAGTGAGGGGGAAGGAGTCTGGGGCTTGGACAGCGGCCTGCACCCTGGTGGTCACCTGTTGGGATGTGTCCCAAACTCAACACCCCACTGGACGTGTGTGTCTGGGTCGGTGGGACCCGTGTGCCAGCAGAGGCGGGCCTCGTGGCCTGCTTGCCTCTAGCCTCGCGGAGGGGCCAGCCCTCTGGGGCAGTGGGAGAAGTCCCTAAACCCATTTCCTCACTGCAAGGTGTGCTCCGGTCCACGGGCTCCATACCCGCCTCTGTGATCAGCTCCAACCACGGCGAAGGAGCATGAAATCCCCACCCTCCACGATGCAGCTCTTGGGTTTAGGGAACTCACCTGGCTGTGACCAGTGCCTCCACCAGAGCTGGAATCCATGACGTGGACACGGGGACCGGTAGGTAATCCAGCACGTGTCACCCAGCCTCCCACGGGGCCACATGAGGTGGGGGTCCCGCCTGAGGCCCACACACCTACCTTCACCTTGCCCGTGCTCTGCAGGATGTGCACCAGGGCCGATGCCATCTCCTCCTTGGTCTTGGCGCTGAGGATGGGCTCGAGGGCGGCGCAGAGCCCCAGGTAGTGGTTGGTGATGTGCTCGGCAAACTCCTTGTACATCTCCATGGGCAGGATGGTGATGGTCTGGTAGCGTGCCTTGATGCGGATCATGGGCCCGGGGCCCTTGCCGCTCTTGGGGTTGGGCGTCACCACCGGGTACCACTTCTCCACGAACTGCCGGCCAGCCACGGAGGCAGCGGGCAGGCTCACCAGGCCCAGGTAGCTGTTGCGCTCCTTCTTCTTCTTCTTGTCTGTCTCGCGGTACAGGTGGACGGTGACGGTGCGCAGGGGCGGCAGGTTGTGGAACTCGAAGTGCTCGCCCCAGAAGACGTTGTCAGTCTTGAGCTTGCCCGTGGTGCGCGCGTACAGCACGTCGTCCAGGCACAGCTCGCACAGGTACTTCTTCTTGGCTGGCAGGTCCTTGGCCTCAATCACCCACAGCTTCAGGATGTGCTCCACGCGGCGGCTGTTGTCCTGCGCACACGCACAGGGGGGCCGTGGTGACTGGGGGCCCAGCCGCCGGCCCATCGCCCAGCCCGTAGCGGGGAAGAGCTCTTGGAACCGGGAGGGACCAGGCCCTGGGCGAGGGACAGCTCTGGAGTCTTGACGGCTGTGGGGCTATGGGGCTGGATCTCTGCTCTGCCTCGCCCTAGCTCACTGACCGTGGGCAAGTGACCGTCTAAGCCTCGACTCCCTTTTTTTATTCCCTTGGGAATTAAAACCGAGTACAGAGCAAATGAGAGGCTAGCACGATGCCTGGCACACGGCAGCCGTTTACTGGCTCCCCTGGAGTTTGCTGGTCTGCAAAGTCACTTAGAGGTAAGACCATCACTAAGGCCCTTCCTTAGTAATGTCATGGTGACCAGGACTCAGCCCAGGCCAAGCTGGCCAGGGAGGCAGACACAGAAGGCAAGTGATTACAGTCGGGGTCCCAGGAACCTGCGGGGAGAAGCCTGGGGGCAATAGGAACACAGGAGGGCACCGGCCTGGGCCGGCGGCACTCGCCTGGAGGAGGGAACAGAAAGCTAAGCTGGACTCGAAGGGATGAGCAGGATTCGGGCACGGGGGAGAGGATCAAGAGTTCCAGGCAGACGGACACCAGCACCCAAAAGCCCAGTGCTCAGTTCTCTGGCCCAGCCTCTTCAGTGTGCAGCTTCAAAGGCTGAGGCCCCCAGCACGAGTCGCCCTCTTTCAGAGCCCAGCACTACGGCCCGCTCGGGCCCTGCCTACACGCAGGCTGCCTGCACCCCCCAAGCCCAGGCCACACCAGAGACCCCTCCATCTGCTCCCTCACGTCAGCGTCTGTGCTCTGCTCTGAGTCTAGCCTCCATGCCCCATGCTCTGGGGACAGCGGACACAGGCCCACCTTGTTGGGATGCACCGCTCGCCGCAGGTTCTCCATCCACTTATCCCGCTCGGCCGCTGACCGGCAGGAGAAGCACTTGCTTCCCGACGACGTCGTCACCTGTGGGGGACGGGCAGGACAGCGTCACGGGGAGGGGAAGGCGGCAAGGCGGCGTGATGGAGGACCTGCAGGACTTGGGGGGGTTTCGGCTGCCAGGTCTGACCGCACCCCAGCCTCAGGCAGGAGTCAGAACAACGACCCCCACATTTCACATTTGTGGGTGGTGCACCGAGACCTGTGGTCCCAGAGCAAGACAGTGACAGGAGGGTGGCCCAGCCCTGTGCCAGCCGGTGCCTGGTCCTGGCTCCTCACCCCTGCCTCAGCGCCCTCTGACCGTAGGAAAGCATCTTTCTGAGTCCAGCCTCGTTCTCCTGGAGGTGGTGGGAGGCAGAAGGCACGGGCCCCCGCACGAGTCAGAGGGCAAGGCTTCACCCGAGTCTCCCGCTATCGGTGGAGCGACAGGCACCTAGGAGACAACCACGGGTTGGCACGAGGGTCACCTTGGTCCTCAGCGGACACCGGCTGATGATACTCCTCTTGCCAAGTGACAGTGACAGCAATGGCGGTCACGGAAGGCTAACCTATTTGGGGCCAGACTAGAGAACTGAGAACTGGGCTGTCTGGGTGTGCTGGGCCCTGGGGTCCTGCCTGGAACCCTTACCCTCCCCTCCCTGTCTGACTTGCTCATCTTCTGGTCTCCTCCAGGCAAGCAAGCCCAGCCCAAGCTGTTCCTACCCTGTTCCCACTGTCCCCAGTACGCCGAGGTCTCTACCGGGGAACCAGACTCCTTATCTACTAGCCATTCACAGGCCTGCAGAAGCCACAGCACCCCCTGCTGTGGACAAGTGGGCAGGCACCATCGTCAGCCTGCCCCAGGCAGAGAAGTCGGAGGCCAGAAGGAGCCCAGCTGGGCCAGGAGTCCTGAACCAGAAACGGCACCCAGTGGGCACAGGGCTAGGGCAGATGCCAGGCACCACTCCACTCTTCCCACGGAGCTGGGGGTGCCTGGGAGGTTGCCCTATTAGTCCCAGGGTCATGCCTCTGTCAGAAAGCTCTCCTAATTATGCAAGACTGTTGGGGGTGGGAAGCTTCCCAGAAACAGAGGTGGGAAGAGAACATGAATAATTAGAGAAGCAATTAGGAACTCCCAGCAACACCTGCGACATTAGTTACCCTGGTCCTGGCTTGGCCTCAGGCTTGTAGGGTGACTTTTGACATCATCTTGCCCCCTCTGGGCCTCAGATTCCCCATTTACAGGGAAGCACCGGACAGGTGATCCCCAGTAACAGCCCTGCCAGGTCGGGTGGCTGACCCTCTGCTCTCAAACCTTGGGTCACAGAACGCCGCGGCAGGAAAGATTCTGGCTTTCATCACGCAGAGGCAGGGACAGGGCCAGAAAAGGGGACACTCCCCACTGCCCTACAATGCACTGGAGTGGTTTTGCAGGAGGGGTGAGCAGGCCTCGAGACCGGCTCTGGGGCTTGAGCCATTCCACATACGCCTTGAACTCCCTTCCGTCCACTTGGACCTCTTGCACTTCCCAGCATGGGGGACAGCGCTGGTCCGTCTCCAAGGAGGCCACAGAGCAGGAATGAAACCCCCATCTCCCAGCTCCACTTGGTCTCTTAGGAGGCAAAAGCTATGACAGATTCTGGCCGCTGTCCCAAAGAGCCTGGCCCCTGCGGAGGCCACGGAGCACTCTAGGAGGGCGCCTGGAGGAGACCCGGCCTCGCCGGAAGAGGACACCGGTACCCGCCCGCCCCTGCAGCAGGACCCACCTCGAAGCAGTAGTCCTGGCCCAGGATGCTGCTGTGCACTGGCTTGATGACCACCTCCTCCTCCATGCTGAGGTCCAGCGCCTCCACCGCGCTGCTGGGGCTGAGCAGGGACTCGTGTGAGCGAGACTCCTTCAGCCTCGGCATCAGATGGGACCTGGGGGGAGGGCAGCAGGGTGCGTCAGGTCAGGCCTGCCCTGTCCTCTCCTTTCCCTTCTCCTCCAGGAAGCCTGCCCAGAACCCCCCAGTTGGAGGCAATCACTCCCCTCAACTCCCACGGTCCTTTCTGTCATAAGGCCGACTTGGGGGGAGGGGATATCGTGGTGCTGGAGTCCCAGAGACCAGCCAGTCCCTTTGCCCCAAGGCAGGACTCTGGGTAAGGGGCTCAGTCCCTAAGTAAGCTGGGGGCGGCGGGGAGGTAAGGATGAGGCCACCACTCAGGAGTTGAAAGTCAGCACTGGGTGCACGGTAGGGCCAGACCTGGCTTCTCAGCAGCCCGAGACCCACAGAGAAGAGCGGACCCGACCCAGGCAGCCTTCTGGGGGTCTGGTGCCTTCCCCATCCCATCCCCTCCCCTCTGCTCCAGTCCCCATCCAAGACAGAAGCAGTTGCCCTGTTCCAACATTCGTCCAGGACATCACTGCCGACAGAACCCTTTCTCATACACCTTCCCACTCCGCCCACTGGCCCCAGGCAACGCAGGAGCGCCAAGGGAACTCTGCTGCTCCCTTCTTTACAGATGAGGACCGTGAGGCTCAAAACAGAAGGGATGCAGCCATCTCTGCACGGTGCCCAAGAGCTGAGACTCAGACAAGGTCCACAGGCTGAGGTTCGGGGATCAGGACAGGGTCAGTGGGTCCAGCACAGGCAGTTCACTCCACCTGATGCCCAAATGGAGCCTGGACCAGGACTGGCTCTGACAGACCTCGCCTCGGACCTGGGCCCACTGCTCACCTACTACGTGGCCCTAGACAAGTCACTTCCCGTCTCCGAGCCTCAGTTTCCTCGGCACTTCACGTGGCAAGCACCTTAGACGGCATCTGCTCCGGTGCTTGGTAGAGTCCACCTCAGAAAGGCAAGCGTCCCTTTCCAGAGTCAACAGGACACACAGCAGTGCCCCACTGGGGCCCCCTCCCACAGCCGGGGCACAGGAAAAGCCAGAGGACCAGCCAGGCTTGCAAAGACCACCCCGGGACGGAGGCTGGGCAGGCCCCGCCCCTACTCATGTCCACAGTCCAAACCCTGGCCTTGGCTCACCCAGACCTCCTTCCCCCAACACCCTCTGCCTTTCAGCTCCTGGCCTCCGGGTCCAAGGCTCAGGCCATCATCTCTCCCTGTCTCGCCAAACAAAGGCCCTCCTCTCTCAGGTCAGTGAGGCTTGGCAGGACCACCACAGACCTCCCTGTAGGGCACATACACCCCGTAACCCATTTCCATAACCACCTGTGGTAAGAGGGCCTGAGGTCCACCATGTGTGGACTCAGGAATCCAGAGATGAGCCGAACAGACCCTGCCCAGAGGGCTTCACAGGCTGACAAGAGGCCACCCTCTAGCCCCTATACTTCTCCACGGCAACAGCCCTCCCTGACACGCTGTCCTGTGCTAGGCACTGCATGGGAGTCAGGGCTGGAACTGGGACCCCAGCTCTTGGGGACCTCACAGCCCAACCCAAGAGACCCAGTCGGGCTCCCCCAGCTGCTCCCCCATGCCCAGCATGAAGCTGGCGCAAAGCATGGCTCAGATTCCTGGAGCCGAGTCAATGCCCTCAGGCAGGACTCCAGAAAGCTCCCAGGGGAGTGGACCAGAGAGAAGCTGTGAGGTAGGCTAAAGTCAGGTTAGAACCCAGCCAAACCTCCCCAGGACGCACTCGAGGCCCAAGGCCACTGGCATGCACAGCTGTGGCGCCTATGCTCCTCCAGAACCCTCTCTGGGAGACCGCACTGCACACACGCACTGCTGCTGCCACGCCAGGTGCTGACAGGCTTCTCCCCGTGACAAACCCTCCAGGTCCTGCTCGAACGGCCCAGCCTCCTTCCCATCACGGCACTGACCAATGCGGCGGCTGTGTCTGCCATCCACTCTGTTGAGATTCCACCCTGGGCCTCCCTCCATACCTCAGTGAAAGGGACGCCCTGCCTCAGTTGCCGGGGAAATCACCCACCTCGGAAGGGCTGAGACCCAGAGCCCCCAGGCCCGCTGTCCAGGGCTGAATACCCAGCCCACCGGATCAAGATAAGGCTGCTTTCTGGCCCAGCCCGGAAAGCCCTGCCAGGTAAGATGATGGGAGCTGGGGCGGGTGGAGCGGGCACCCAGGAAGTATTCTACACAGGGAGGAGCCAGCAGGCTGCGGCACCGCCTCCTGCCTGGGGCACCTGAACGAGCTGGCTGGGGAGAGGAAAGAGAGGCACACTCAGCAGACTGGGCCTGCCCAGGGAGACCCAAGGGGGCCTTCGTTCTACAGCCCAGGAGCCCCGCGGGCCCAGGCCAGACCCCAAAGCAGCCAGACGCTGGAACCTGTGGCTGCAGAGCCCTCCACTTTCTTCCCCACCACCCTGCCCCACAAGCAGGCCCCAACTGGCCCAGGCCTCACTGGGAAGGTTCCTGACAGAGTGGAGGACTATGGGAAGCTCACGGCTAAGGCATTCTGGCTGCAGCTGGGCAGCCCTGACCCTCCTCACCTCCCCAGGGATTCTCTAAGTGGGAGGACCTGAAGCAGGGGCCGCACCCACCCCTGCAGCCCAAGCTCACTGCGGGGGGTGGCGAGGGGGTCCAGGGAGGCCCAGTGGCTACTCCTAGATCTCCCAGGTGCTTCTGGGAGTGGAGTTGAGGGCCAGGCTCTGACCACTGCCCTACGATGGGGCAGGGCCAGTGGGCCTGTGCCCTCTGACTCACATGCAGACGCATATCCTTCTCGCTCAGCCTGGAGTCCACCTGCCCCCCTAGCTCCCCACAAGGCTCGTGGGGGAGAGAACGGGGCACCTATTCATCAGGCCCTGACATGCACCTCTGGGCCCAGAGAGGAGCTGGTCTGCTGTGACCCTGCCGGGTGGGACCTCCTGGCCGAGGGGAGTGCTCCTGTGGCAGTGACTGATTAAGATAGGTGACTGGGGCTCAGAGAGGGAAAATGGTCACTTGGTCACTGGACCCAGCAGGCCCACCTCACAGCCTAAGATCCACCTCTTCCAGGAAGCCAGCCAGCCCTGTCCCAGGCCCACAGCACAGCACCCCCTAAAACTCCACCGCAGGGACTCCTGCCCCATCAATCACCCACAGCAGGCCTCGACCCGGCCTGCCTCTGCTCCAGCCAGCATTGTTGGGCACTTCCTTTCTCACCTCCAGTTCCTGCCTTGCCAGGCTGGGCCAGAAGCCCATCCCAGGAGGGACCATGCTCCAAGAGGGCAGCGAGCGGGCACAGTGTCCCTACCCAGGAAGCTTGGTGGGCGCTCACCTCCACTTGGCCAGGGCACCCAGCTGGTCACTTTCAACTGCACACAACTCTGCCAGGAACACTCATCTACCCATTTCACAGAAAGGTAGGATGGGCTCAGGGAGCAGCAGTCCCTGCATCTACCCGAGGCCCCCTGCTGGAAGGAGGACACAGGTTGGTCTGCGAGCCCCGCCCATGGCTGCCCTCGGTGGTGTGGAGGTCTGTGGTCTGACACCATCATATGCAGGGCCTCTGCTGCCCCGAGGCTGGGGTGGGAGAGAAGCTGGTCCAACACACCCACTGTGTGGCCTCCCCCAGTGCTCAGCTCAGTCTGTGACGGTGCCCCCCGGGGACCTCCTGTGGTATCTGGGGACCAGAGCCTCAGCCTTTGGTGAGATGGCACCAAGGAAGACAAAATCCGTCGCAGGGGGTCTCTGCTTGTGCAGGTTATCCCCACAGCCCAGGTCTGAGCTACTCCTCACAACAACCCTGCCAGGGACACCACGTTGGGTCAGAGAGGCCACAGAACCAGGTCTCACAGCAGTGCTGTGGGCTCCACGCGCCTGGCCCTCCTTACCTGGGTCAGGCTCTCCCTGGGCTGTGCCCACAGGAAACAGCACACACAGCACTTGGCTGAATCCTCACAAGGCTGAGAGGAGGATGCCCACCGGACCCCGGCGAGGCCTGCTTCAGAGAAGGCAGGTGACCTGCCCAGGGTCTCAGCTTCCTCCTGAAGTCACCCCTGTTCGTGCCCCAACCCGCCCAGGGGCCCTTTCCTTATCTGAAAGAGAAAGAAGGAGTCTCTGTCTCAAATGGAAATAAATGGTAACACACACACACTGGAGTGCTGGAGAGAGGGTCTACAGGGAGAGGCATTCCGCCAGGCGCTGGAGTCCTGAAGAGGGGGTTTCCCATCAAGACCACATGGGCTCAGTTGCAGCCCTGCTGGCCGGGGTGCATCTGCCTGTTCCACCTCACCCTGGGTTCCTCTTCCCCAGGGGTCACGATTCCCTCAGGCAGGCCTCCAGGCACATGCAGTCCCCTCCACCTAGAAATCCCCTTGTCCTATCCAACCTTCAATACCCAGCATCAGAGCCTCTTCTTCCAGGAAGCCTTCCCAGACTCCCAGGGCAGAGAGCGACCTCAAACCCTAATGTTCATTAGGCTGTGCTGGGAAGGCCTGTCACAGAGCGGTCTCCTTACCAGGGAGGGGGCTCCTCGTGGGGAGGGCTGGGTCTGGATCAGCACTAAGATTCAGAGCCCCAGAGTTCCTGGATCAAAGCCCCAACACCGCAGGAGCTGAGGTCAGCTAAGCCTGGGAGAGGGGGGAGGAGGTCAGCTGGGATAAGGACAATCCTCCCTGATCCCTCAGACGCTGTTAGTGGCAGAAGGCACAAAATGACCCAAGTGCCGGTCTTCAGGGCAGCCGCCTGCTCATGGCCAGTTCCCAAGAGCAGCACCCTGGTGCTTGCCCAGAATCTCCAAGAAACACCCCTGCTCTTGATCTGTCCAGGTACGGGGTGCTCCCTCCATCTCTCCCAAGGTCAGGGGCTCATCCAACCCTCTGTGGCTGCACCCTCCACCATGGCCGCATCCTCCCGAGACTGTCCCAGACCCAGCTGATGCTCTAAACCTTCAACAGCCCCCCGGTCACTAGAGGCCCCATGTCCCCTGCAGTACCCCCTTCCTGACCTGGACCCGCTGTCCAGGAGGCCTTTACCTGCGTCCTCCGTGCCACGGAATCCTCACACTTCCTGGGAGGGGGGTGGTGCCACGATTCTCAGGTCACAGGCAGGAGAGCCAAGGCCACAGGGGAGGGAGGCCTGCCCTGACCGCCTCTGCCTCTGAGAGGTCTTGGTCAGGGCCTGGGGGGCAGTGCCCTCCCACCGGATGGGCCCCTCTGCCCAACATGGCGTCACTCCTGCCCTCGGCGCTCCCCTCACAGCCTACAGAGAATCAAGTCACAGCGCTTTACCCTGGGGTTGAGCCCTCCCCGAAACTCTACCCCTGCCACACCACAGCCTGGCAAATGCCCTAGACTCTCCCCGCCAGCGGGTCCCAGGCCAGCAGGAACTCCCTCCCTCTGGGGGGACCTCCGCCCAGGCTGTTTCCTGAACCCGTCTCACCCTTCCCTCCACGCTTTGCCCGACAACAGCCTTTTCTCTCAGCGCTTAAAGCCCAGTCCGAATGCAGTCACCATCACGCTGTCCCTGGTCTCTCCAGACAGACAAGTGCTCACGCCCGGCCCTGGTGGCTGAGCCCCACTCCACACCACTTTCCCACCTGTCTCCTTACCCAGTTCTCGTGAGAACCCATCAGGACTGAGGTACCGCACCTCAGAAAGGCCAGGTGTCGTGCCCAAGATCACACAGGCAGCAAGTGTCCAAGGGGGACTGGAACCCCATTCAGCAGGCTCCAAGCCTTACGCTGTCCGCCCAGGCCTCGCCTTCCCATCTCCCCACAGGCGGCCACGCGGGGCCACAGCCAGCTGACCTGCTTGCCGTGACCCGCTCGCTCCAGGTTGGGTGGAAGAGCCGCGGGGCTGGCTGGGGTCGGGCAGCCGTGCCCAGGGCCCAGGAGCCCGGGAAATGCGAGCATGCCACAGGCACGGGCGGGGCCGCGGCTGGAGATACAGCCAGGCACCAACAGCAGCGGGGGCGGTGGTGGTGGTGGCGGCGGCGGCGGCGGCGGCGCAGGAACAACGGGACATTGTCCTGGCTCCTGGGCCACAGCCTTATCTGATAGCCTTCCAGCCAACCCACGAGCTGTTTTTCAACTCCGTCCTTTTTTCTCTTAAAAGGTTAGTGACACAGAAGTTTAGCAAATTCCCTATTATTTCAAAGGAGGAGGAGACCTGAAAATAAAACTTGTGATCATTAAAAAGCCCTATATGACACGGGGAGGATGTTCCCAGCTACAGGTGGGGTGAGTTGAGAGTGGGATTGGATAGCCTGGAAAGTAAGAGGCTCAGGAATCTCCTTCCAAACCTCAAGGGGCAGAGGGAGCTGCCATGCCTGCCCCCAGAGGGCGGGGCTGGGACCAGGAGAGGCCAATTCCAGCTCAGTCACACTGTCCCCAAATGGGCCAGCCTGGTTTGGTCTTAGAGGAGCGGGCACTCTGTCTCTGGAGGCATGCAAGCAGGAGCTGGGAGCTCTCTTTTAGATATGTCGAGGAGGCACTGCCCGCACTGTTTGGGGGCTACTGGCATTAATAGGCAGGCAGGCAGGCAGGCAGGCAGCGGAGTAAGCCCCAGGGATAAACACGCAGCCCACACGTCTGCCACTGGGAACGGG
>RJWK010013200.1:0-39334 GCA_004363435.1 Platanista minor
AAAAAAAAAAAAAAATAGAGTCATGTACCAAAATGTTCACTGCAGCTCTATTTACAATAGCCAGGACATGGAAGCAACCTAAGGGTCCATCAACAGATGAGTGGATAAAGAAGATGTGGCACATATATACAATGGAATATTACTCAGCCATAAAAAGGAACAAAACTGAGTTATTTGTGGTGAGGTGGATGGACCTAGAGTCTGTCATACAGAGTGAAGTAAGTCAGAAAGAGAAATACCATATGCTAACACATATGTATAGAATCTAAAAAAGAATTTTTAAAAAAATGGTCATGAAGAACCTAGGCACAAGATGGGAATAAAGATGCAGACCTACTAGAGAATGGACTTGAGGATACGGGGAGGGGGAAGGGTAAGCTGGAACGAAGTGAGAGAGTGGCATGGACATATATACACTACCAAACGTAAAATAGCTAGCTAGTGGGAAGCAGCCACATAGCACAGGGAGATCAGCTCGGTGCTTTGTGACCACCTAGAGGGGTGGGAGGGAGGGAGATGCAAGAGGGAAGAGATATGGGGATATATGTATATGTATAACTGATTCACTTTGTTATAAAGCAGAAACTAACACACCATTATAAAGCAATTATATTCCAATAAAGACGTTAAAAAAAAAAGTGAATGTAGGGACTTCCCTGGTCATGCAGCAGTTAAGAATCTGCCTGCCAATGCAGGGAACACGGGTTGGAGCCCTGGTTCAGGAGGATCCCACATGCCGCAGAGCAACTAAGCCCATGCGCCACAACTACTGAGCCTCGTGGGCTCTAGAGCCCACAAGCCACAACTACTGAGCCCATGTGCCACAACTACTGAAGCCCGCACACCTAGAGCCCATGCTCTGCAACAGGAGAAGCCACTGCAATGAGAAGCCTGCACACCACAACGAAGAGTGGTCTCCACCTGCTGCAACTAGAGAGAGCCCGCGTGAAGCAATGGAGATCCAATGCAGCCAAAAACTAAAATAAATAAATAAACAATTTTTTTAAAAAAAGTAAAAAAAGATTATTAAAAAAAAACAGTGAATGTACCTACAGCCAAAACAATCCTGAAAAAGAACAAACTGGAGTACTCACACTTCACAGTTTCAAAACTTACTACAAAGCTATAGTAACTAAAACATTGTGTTGCTGGCATAGGATAGATAGATCAATGTAACAGAATTGAGTCCATAAATAAATCTATATATGTATGATCACTCGATATTCAGTGAGGGTGCCAAGACCATTCAATGGGAGAATGAACAGTCCTTTTAACAAATGGTGCTCGGACAACTGGATATCTTGTGCAAAGGAATAACATTAGACCCCTATCTCACACCATGCACAAATGTTAATTCAAAGTGGATCAGGGACCTACACATATGAGGTAAAACTATAAAATTCCTAGAACGTAACAAGGGAATAAATCTTCATGACCTTGGGTTATGCAGTGGTTTTATTACACCAAAAAGTCTAAGTGACAAAAGAAAAATTAGATAACAGACTTCATAAAATTTAAAACCTTTTGTGCTTCAAAGACATCATCAGGAATATGAAAAGACAACCCACAAAATGGGAGAAAATATTTGCAAATCATATTACTAATAAGTATCCAGAACATGTATTTAATAATAAAAAGGCAATAAAATAATAAAAAGACAAATAACCCAAGCAAAAAATGATCAAAGTATCTGAATAGGCGTGTCTCCAAAAAAGGGCATAAAAATGGCCAATAAGCATCTGAAAAGATGTTCAACATCACTAGATAATAACAAGTGTTGGCAAAGATATAGAGAAATGGATCCCTCATATATTGCTGATGAGTGTAAAATGGTATATTTTGGGAAAATGTTTGGTACTTCATCAAAATGTTAAACGTACAGTTACCATATGACCCAACAATCACACTCCTAGGTGTATACCCAAGAGATATGAAAACATATATACACTCACTTGTACAAGAATGTTCCTAGCAGCATTAATAATGGCCAAAAAGTGGAAATTATCCAAATGTCCATCAGTTAATAAATGAGTAAATAAAATGTGACATATCCATACAAAGGAATATTATTAATCTAAGAAGAAATGGAGTACTGATACATGCTACAACATGGATTAGCCTTGAAAACATGCTAACTGAGAAAGAAGCTGGTGACAAAAGACCACATATATTGGATTGGCCAAAAAGTTCATTCGGTTTTAAGTAAAAATAAAAGACTTTTTCATTTTTACCAAGAACTTTGTTGAACAATGTATTCACTAACCAAACAAACTTTTTGACCAACCCAATACAATAACATTTTTACAAAATGTCCAGAATAGGTAATCCAAGGAGGATGGGGGTTGTTGGATAATAGCTAAGGAGTATGGAATTTATTTTGGTGTTAATGAAAACATTATAAGGTTAAATTGTAGTAACAGTTCCACAATTCTGTTAATATACTAAAAAGCACTGAACTTCACACTTTAAATGGGTGAATTTTATTGTATACGAAATACAGCTCAAAGCTGTGTAAAAAAAGAATAAAAATGAAAATACCTTAAAGCTTTTTCCTTACTTATTTTTGTTGGTCACATAATTTTTGGGGGGGCTTCAAAAACATAATTTTTTATTTGCTATGTGGAATAAAGACTGGGGACGGGAGACACAAAAGTTAGAGACACCAGTTAAGAGGGTATTGTATTACAAGGATACAAAATAATAGGAAAGGGCAATTACAGAGGTAATTAGGAGAGAAAGCCAATTCAGGAAATTGTATGTCTTTCTAATTGATAGACTTCCAAGAATTGTGTTTTTTTTTTAACATCTTTATTGGAGTAAAGTTGCTTTACAATGTGTGAGTTTCTTCTGTATAACAAAGTGAATCAGCTATGTATACACATATCCCTGTATCCCCTCCTTCTTGCATCTCCCTCCCACCTTCCCTACCCCACCCCTCTAGGTGGTCACAAAGCACCAACCTGATCTCCCTGTGCTATGCAGCTGCTTCCCACTAGCTACCTATTTTACACTTGGTAGTGTATATATGTCAATGCTACTCTCTCATTTCATCCCAGCTTACCCTTCCCCCACCCCATGTCCTCAAGTCCATTCTCTACATCTTCATCTTTATTCCTGTCCTGCCCCAAGGTTCATCAGAACCATTTTTTTTATTCCATCTACAAGTGTTAGCATACGATATTTGTTTTTCTCTTTCTGACTTACTTCACTCTGTATGACAGTCTCTAGGTCCATCCACCTCACTACAAATAGTTCATTTTTTTATGGCTGAGTAATATTCCACTGTATACATGTGCCACATCTTCTTTATCCATTCATCTGTCGATGGACACTTAGGTTGCTATCATGTCCTGGCTATTGCAGCTCAATATCAAAAAAACAAACAACCCAATCCAAAAATGGGCAGAAGACCTAAACAGACATTTCTCCAAAGATGATACACAGATTGCCAACAAACACATGAAAGGATGCTCAACATCACTAATCATTAGAGAAATGCAAATCAAAACTACTTTGATGTATCACCTCACACCAGTCAGAATGGCCATCATCAAAAAATCTACAAACAATAAATGCTGGAGAGGGTGGGGAGAAAAGAGAACCCTCTTGCACTGTTGGTGGGAATGTAAATTGATACAGCCACTATGGAGAACAGTATGGAGGTTCCTTAAAAAACTAAAAATAGTACTACCATATGACTCAGCAATCCCACTACTGGGCCTATAACCTGAGAAAACCATAATTCAAAAAGAGACATGGGTCACATAATCTTTAAATAAATTAGACTTAAGCTCAGTTTTTAAAAAAATCTCACATTGTCTGTCACATTTAATTGGCTTATCTTTTATCACAATAAAGCATAGTGTAAGTGAATACTAAGTGACATGCTAATTTTGAGAGAAAAGAAAAACTGTGGTTACACAGATGATAATACTTCATGTGTTGTACAAATTATGGAATACGTCTTCAACTGAAGAAGTATATTTCAATTTATATTTGAATATAGTTGACTGAAAATGAAGAATACTTTGAAGTTGTCTTATATGACAAAGGATGCAGGTATACCCTTTGAAAACTACAGCCTTTAAAACTCTTAAAATTTTTCTTTTAGGAAGAGTTAGTTACCTATAGCCATGGTGTACCACAACCTAAATTAAGACAGCCTTAATAGCAGAAGTCCTCCTTCTCTTCTTCTTTCACTTCTTCCTCCTACTTTCTTCACAATAACTGCCATTTATGGAGTATTTGCTATCTTCTTTAAAAACAACATCTCATTCTACAACTGCCCATGAGGTAGGTACTACTGTTATCACCATTTTACTAAGGAAGTACAACTCACCTCATTGCCTAAATTCACACAGCTAATAAGTGATGAAATCTAGAATCAATCTCAGGCCAACTGACTTCAAAATCAATGTTTTTAGTCACTGCCTTTCCTGTATGGGGATGCAATGTATTTTGGCAAAGTTACCATCTCTATTTTCATTACAAAGGTGTACAGTGAATATTTCATCTGTAGGAAGAGAATCTGATAAAAATCCATTCAAGTTCAATGACTTACATAGCTCCAAAAAACCCTCTTGCTGTATCCTATGTTTAGCTTTTTTGTTTGCCTTTTACTAATTTTGATTAATTTTTCACCTGCATGGTGACTCACTCCTTCCCTGGTCCAGAAAACCACACCCTTTCCTTTCCCATTGTGTACCTCAAAGAAACCGTCTCCAAAATGATTTAGTTAAACAGACCATCCCATTCTGCCAGATCCACTCTAAACCCAAGTATTTATCCACACTTTGCACTTATTAAATAGTATATTGGTTAGGAACATGGGCTCTGGCGCTCAATCACCTGGATTTGAATGTTGATTCTCACAGTCAATACCTCTGTAACCTTTGGGTGACTTTCTTAAAACTCTATCCCTTGGTTCTCTCATCTCTAAATTGAGTGTAACAGTAGTACCTACATCATTGGATTCGGTGTTGTGATGATCAAATGAGTTATTTATGTAAAGCATGCAAAATGGTGCCTGGCATATTGTAAAAGCTCATTAGATTTTAGCTATTAACTTATTCAAAAGAGGTTCTTTGTTCGCCTATATTCAGGAACTTTCCATTCTCTTAGGCTTCTGTCCTTCAACCCTTACAGGAACCATGCAGCCCAGTGTAAATGCAGCAGCAACTGAAGGAGAATGAAGGATCAGTCTTTCCCCCTGTGTTGAAAGAAGTACACTGGGAACATTCACTCATGCTTGATAAAGAAGACACTAACAAAAAAACAAACAAAAAAACAACAGACACTGATGATAACCACAGAGATTTCCATTAAGCAAATGTGTTGTCCTGCAGCTGTTGCTTTGAAGATAAGAAATGCTGGATTCTTCAATAAGTACAGAGCATTAACTGGATAATTGTTTAAATGATAGAAATGACTCCCTAACATTAAGACCATGAGACAATTGCTTCCCAAGTTTTCTTCTGGTCCTTAACAATTTTCTGTGGTTGATGTAATTGAACTTCACTTGATTCTAGTGAAAAATATATTTCAAAGAACCAACTACTCTCTCACGCCCAGAATACATTATCTAGTGTAGACTGATCATCCTTCCCATACTTTTGATAAATTCCCTAGTCAGCAGAAATAATATTAATGAAACATGAAGAGTCAATATTAATTAGAGTTAATGAAAAATTAAAACCATCTTCTAATTACTATGTATGTCTGACATTTTGCCCTCCCTGAAATATACAAGAAAACTAATTAATGAGCTTAATGCTGCACTTTCCTTTTACTACATTCTTGTAATGGGCTTAGCAAAGATTGTCAACAACTCCAAATCAAACATTTTCTTGAGGGCAGTTTTAAGCATGGAGTTCCTACCCAGGATGCATCCATTCCCACCTGAGTAATGCCCACTGACAGGTGAGCACATGTGTGGTAGGACAGCTATGGCCTAGAAAGTCACTCCGTTTATATACTAGAGAGAAGTCTCTTCCTAGCTTTTGCACAATTATTGTCATCTTTTCCTCCATTCCACGTACAATCTATAAGATAGAAACTAAACATATTACAGAAAAATGTGTTTTTTTAATTGTCTAAAGAAATCTGAGGTATTTTGCTGAGACAGAAGACAAGGATTTTTCTCTAGTTTTTTCTATTTTAAGTACAGAATGTGGATGCCAGCATGATTTCTGTGATGCTTAAGAGAATTCTACTTTAATTCCACTGAGAATACTATGATTAAGATGTTAGCCAATAGGTTAATGATTCTATTACCATAGATTTCTATTAGAAAGAGAGCTACAAATATATTCAGCTAATAATCTCAGGAACAATTCTCTAAATATAATCTAAACACATATTTCCTCTGGGCAGCTCTCACTGACCATCTATCATGCTTATTTAGTGAACAAGAAAGTACACTTTAGCAACCAAGAAACAATTATCTTAACTTCTTTAATCTTAGTTGTTTTTATCATTTTATCTATTCTCTTTTTCCTTGTACACATCTTACATTCATTTGTATTCTGATCTTCAATTTTTTTCTGGCCTTTCATTGGTGTTCTTCACCTGCATTTAACCCTGACTTCTCCTAAACACGTTTCTATTTTTATATTCTAATCTTCCTGTTCTTCCTTAATGGTTTCTTGTGCCAAATAAAAACAAATCCAGACTTAAGGTAAGATGAAACTTCTTCCAAAAAGACCTACTGCAATCGAGAGAATATTCCAACCTCAGGATCTGCAAGTGTCTCAAAACCAGACAGAAAAAGGCTTTTCTCATGTAGGGAGGGATCATCAGAGCCAACAGAAAATTTTGAGGGGAAACTAGTCAAAGGAGTGACTAAGCAGATAGCATGTTCAGGGTGGTCTGACAGAAAATGTTTCTCACTGTGGTTTGTCCACTTCAATTCTATGGATGTGTTGTGTATTAGGGTTCTCCAGAAAAACAAAACCAACAGGATGTGTATACATAGAAAGACAATTGCCTCGTGACTGTAGAGGCTTGGTAACCCTAAAATCGTCAAGGTAGGCCAGGCAGGATGGAGACCCAGGGAAGAGTGGCAGTTTGAGTCCAAGGGCAATCTTCTGGCAGAATTCCTTCTTGTCATGGGAAAACCAGTCTTTGTTCTATTAAGGCTTCACTGACTGAATGAGGCTCACTTGCATTATGGAGGGTAATCTGCTTTATTCAATCTACCAATTTAAATGTTAATCTCATCGAAAAACACCTTCACAGAAACATCCAGAATAACATTTAACCAAATATCTGGGTATCATTGTCCAGCCAAGTTGATGCATAAAATTAAGCATCACATGCTGTTAAGGGGGGATGTTTTACATTTTACTGCTTGTTCAGACTTGGGGGGAGCCAAAGTCCAAGAATGTATGGAGAAGAAAGAAACTTGATTAAAATTTAGTCAAAATAAAGCAGAGGGTAAGAAATATACAATTGCGAGCACTTGGTCACTTCTTTGCTTTCAAACTTCAGTTTCCTAGATACGTTTGTCAGGTTCAATACAGAGTAAGTACTTGATAAGACCATAGGTTTACTATCATAACTAACACTTCTAGCTTCATCTCCTAGCTTCATTGTAAATGAGATAAGGGCACTAGAAGACCTCCCTGAAGAACTATTTTGAAGGGACGGTAATTCAGTAGGTTAGGTAAAGAAATTAAACATAAAGTAGATGTTTCAAAAATACAACCAAGGTGAAAGGCTCGAAGAGTTTCAAAGATCCCATAAACTAGTAGTGATATTAGATGACATATTTCATTAAGGATCAGGAATGCTTATACATTCAACAGTTACTATGTATTTTCTATGGGATGGCACTGTGCAAAGCAATGGCAATTCGCATAAGGTTGAACAAAATGGAGACTCTTCCCTGATATTGTAGAGGTTACAGTAATAGTAGAGAGAGAGACACATGAGTGTATCATACAATTCCATGTCACTCGAGTGTCACCAAAAAAATGAATTGCTTACATTCAGGTATATATCTGTAAGCATGCATGTAAAGATATACTATGTATATAATACACATGCCAATAAGTGTTTTATTTTTCAAGTCAATCAGAGTAATAATATGCGGGGAGCTTCAAGATGGAGGAAGAGTAAGACAAGGAGATCACATTCCTCCCAACAAATACGTCAGAAATACATCTACATGTGGAACAAGTCTTACAGAACACCTACTGAACACTGGCAGAGACCTCAGACCTCCCAAAAGGCAAAAAACTCCCCACGTACCTGAGTAGGGCAAAAAAAAAAAAAAAAAAAAAAACAAAGACAAAAGAATAGGGATGCAACCTGCACCAGTGGGAGGGAGCTGTGAAGGAGGAAAAGTTTCCACACACTAGGAAGCCACTTCAAGGGCAGAGACTGGGTGTGGTGGAGGTGGGGAAAGCTTCAGAGCCACAGAGGAGAGTGCAGCAACAGGGGTGCGGAGGGCAAAGTGGAGAGATTCCCGCACAGGGGATCAGTGCCGACCAGCACTCACCAGCCTGAGAGGCTTGTCTGCTCACCCACCAGGACAGGTGGGGGCTGGGAGCTGAGGCTCGGGCTTCGGAGGTCTGATCCCAGGGAGAGGACTGGGGTTGGCTGCATGAACACAGCCTGAAGGGGACTAGTGTGCCACAGCTAGCTGGGAGGGAGTCCAGGAAAAAGTCTGGAGCTGCCGAAGAGGCAAGAGATGTTTTCTTGCCTCTTTGTTTCCTGGTGCACGAGGTAAGGGGATTAAGAGCGCCACTAAAAGGAGCTCCACAGATGGGCGTGAGCTGCGGCTATCAGTGCAGACCCCAGAGACGGGCAGGAGATGCTAAAATTGCGGCTGCAGCAACCAAGAAGCCTGTGTGCAAGCACAGGTCACTATCCACACCTCCCCTCCTGGAAGCCTGTGCAGCCCGCCACTGACAGGGTCCCATGATCCAGGGACGACTTCCCCGGGAGAAAACATGGCATGCCTCAGGCTGCTGAAATGTCACGCTGGCCACTGCAGCCGCAGGCTTGCCCTGAACTCCGTACCCCTCCTTCCCACTAACCTGAGTGAGCAAGAGCCCCCAAAGCAGCTGCTCCTTTAACGGCGTCCTGTCTGAGCAAAGAACAGACGCCCTCAGGCAACCTACGCGCATAGGCGGGGCCAAATCCAAAGCTGAACCCCAGGACCTGTACAAACAAAGAAGAGAAAGTGAAATCCCACCCAGCAGCCTCAGGAGCTAAGGATTAAATCTACAAAATCAACTTGATGTACCCTGCATCTCTGGAAAGCCTGAATAGACAATGAATCATACCAAATAAAGGAGGTGGACTTTGGAAGCAATGATATATATATTCTTTCCCCTTTATCTCTTTTTTGAGTGTGTATGTGTATGCTTCTGTGTGTGATTTTGTCTGTAGAGCTTTGCTTTCACCATTTGTCCTAGGGTTCTGTCTGTCCGTTTTTGTTTGTTTGTTTGTTTTTTAGTATAGTTCTAGCACTTGTTATCATTCGTGGATTTGTTTTTGGTTGGGTTGCTCTCTTCTTTCTTTTTTTTATTACTTAAAAAAAGTTTTTTAATAATTATTTTTTATTTTCGTAACTTTATTTTATTCTATTTTACTTTCTTTTATTTTACTTTAGTTTATCTTCTTTCGTTCTTTCTTTCTTTCCTACATTTTATTCTGAGCCATGTGGATGACAGGTTCTTGGTGCTCCAGCCAGGGGTCAGGGCTGTGCCTCTGAGGTGGGAGAGCCAAGTTCAGGACTCTGCTCCACAAGACACCTCCCACCTCCACATAATATCAAACGATGAAAATCTCCCAGAGATTTCCATCTCAACACCAAGATCCAGCTGCATTCCATGACCAGCAAGCTACAGGGCTGGACACGCTAAGCCAAACAACTAGCAAGACAGGAACACAACCCCATTCATTAGAAGAGATGCTGCTGAAAATCATAATAAGGCTAGAGACACCCCAAAACACACCACAAAACGTTGACCTGTCCACCAGAAAGACAAGATCCAGCCTCATCCACAAGAACACAGGCACTAGTCCACTCCACCAGGAAGCCTACACAACCCACTGAACCAACCTTGGCCACTGGGGACAAACACCAAAAACAACAGGAACTAGGAACCTGCAGCCTGTGAAAAGGAGACCCCAAACACAGTAAGTTAAGCAAAATGAGAAGACAGAGAAACACACAGCAGATGAAGGAGCAAGGCAAAAACCAACCAGACCTAACAAATGAAGAGGAAATAAGCAGTGTACCTGAAAAAGAATTAAGAATAATCATAGTAAAGATGATCCAAAATCTTGGAAATAGAATAGAGAAAATACAAGAAACATTTAACCAGGAACTAGAAGAGCTAAAGAGCAAACAAACAGTGACGAACAACAAAATAAATGAAATTTAAAATTCTCTAGAAGGGATCAATAGCAGAATAACTGAGGCAGAAGAACGGATAAGTGACCTGGAAGATAAAATAGTAGAAATAACTATTGCAGAGCAGAATAAAGAAATAAGAATGAAAAGAAATGAGGACAGTCTCAGAGACTTCAGGGACAACATTAACCACACCAACATTCGGGTTATAGGGGTCACAGAAGAAGAAAAGAAAAAGAAAGGAACTGAGAAAATATTTGAAGAGACTATAGTTGAAAACGTCCCTAATATGGGAAAGGAAGTAGTTAATCAAGTCCAGGAAGCACAGAGAGTCCCATACAGGATAACTCCAATGAGAGAAACACCAAGACACATATTAATGAAGCTATAAAAACTATATACAAACAAAAAAATATTAAAAGCAGCAAGGGAAAAACAAAAAATAACAAACAAGGGAATCCCCATAAGGTTAACAGCTGATCTTTCAGCTGAAACTCTGCAAGCCATAAGGGAGTGGCAGGACATATTTAAAGTGATAAAGGAGAATAGCCTGCAACCAAGATTACTCTACCCAGCAAGAATCTCATTCAGATTTGATGGAGAAATTAAAATCTTTACAGACAAGCAAAAGCTGAAAGAGTTCTGCACCACCAAACGAGCTTTACAACAAATGCTACAGGAACTTCTCTAGGCAAGAAACACAAGAGAAGGAAAAGACCTACAATAACAAACACAAAACAATTAAGAAAATGGGAATAAGAACATACATATCGATAATTACCTTTAGTGAAATGGATTAAATGCTCCAACCAAAACACACAGAATGGCTGGATGGATTCATAAACAACACCCATATATATGCTGTGTAAAAGAGACCCACCTCAGACCACGGGACACACACAGACTGAAAGTGAGGGGATGGAAAAAGATATTCCATGCAAATTCAAATCAAAACAGAGCTGGAGTAGCAATTCTCATATCAGACAAAAAATAGACTTTAAAACAAACACTATTACAAGAGACATAGAAGGACATTACATAATGATCAAGGTATGAATCCAATAAGAAGTTATAACAATTGTAAATATTTATGCACCCAACATAGGGGCACCTGAATACATAAGGCAAATACTAACAGCCATAAACGGGGAAATCAACAGTAACAAAATCATAGTAGGGAACTTTAACACCCTACTTCAACCAATGGAAAGATCATCCAAAAAGAAAATAAAGAAGGAAGCACAATCTTTAAATGATACATTAAAGAAGATGGACTTAATTGATATTTATAGGACATTCCATCCAAAAACAACAAAATACACATTCTTCTCAAGCGCTCATGGAACATTCTCCAGGACACATCATATCTTGGGTCACAAATCAAGCCTTCGTAAATATAAGGAAACTGAAATGGTATCAAATAACTTTTCTGACCACAATGCTATGAGACTAGATATCAATTACAGGAAAAAATCTGTAAAAAATACAAACTCATGGAGGCTAAACAACACACTATTTAATAACCAAGAGATCATTGCAGAAATCAAAGAGGAAATCAAAAAATACATAGAAACAAACGACAATGAAAACAAGACAACCCAAAACCTTTGGGATGCAGCAAAAACACTTCTAACAGGGAAGTTTATAGCAATACAATCCTACCTTAAGAAACAAGAAACATCTCAAGTAAACAACCTAAAACTTACACCTAAAGCAAGTAGAGAAAGAAGAACAAAAAAACCGGAAAGTTAGCAGAAGGAAAGAAATCCTAAAGATCAGATCAGAAATAAATGAAAAAGAAATGAAGGAAACGATAGCAAAGATCAATAAAACTAAAACCTGGTTTTTGAGAAGATAAACAAAATTGATAAACCATTAGCCAGACTCATCACAAAAAAAAGGGAGAAGACTCAAATCAATAGAATTAGAAATGAAAAAGGAGAAGTAACAACTGACGATGCAGAAATACAAAAGATCATAAGAGATTACTACAAGTAACTCTATGCCAATAAAATGGACAACCTGGAAGAAATGGACAAATTATTAGAAAAGCACAACCTTCGGAGACTGAACCAGGAAGAAATAGAAAATATGAACAGAGCAATCACAAGCACTGAAATGGAAACTGATTGAAAATCTTCCAACAAACAAAAGGCTAAGACCAGAGGGCTTCACAGGTGAATTCTATTAAACATTTAGAGGAGAGCTAACACCTATCCCACTGAAACTTTTCCAAAATATAGCAGAGGGAGGAACACTCCCAAACTCATTCTACGAGGCCACCGTCACCCTGATACCAAAACCAGACAAAGATGTCACAAAAAAAGAAAACTACCGGCCAGTATCACTGATGAACATAGATGCAAAAATCCTCAACAAAATACTAGCAAATGAATCCAACAGCACATTAAAAGGATCATCCTCCATGATCAAGTGGGGTTTATCCCAGGAATGCAAGGATTCTTCAATATATGCAAATCAATCAATGTGATAAGCCATATTAACAAATTGAAGGAGAAAAACCATATGATCATCTCAATAGATGCAGAGAAAGCTTTCGACAAAATTCAACACCCATTTATGATAAAAACCCTCCAGAAAGTAGGCATAGATGGAACTTTCCTCAACATAATAAAGGCCATATATGACAAACCCACAGCCAACATCGTCCTCAATGGTGAAAAACTGAAACCATTTCCACTAAGATCAGGAACAAGACAAGCTTGCCCACTCTCACCACTGTTATTCAACATAGTTTTGGAAGTCCTAGCCACAGCAATCAGAGAAGAAAAAGAAAAAAAAAGGAACCCGAAATGAAATGAAGAAGTAAAGCTGTCACTGTTTGCAGATGACATGATACTATACACAGAGAATCCTAAAGATACTACCAGAAAACTATTAGACCTAATCAATTAATTTGGTAAAGTAGCAGGATACAAAATTAATACACAGAAATCTCTGGCATTCCTTTACACAAATGATGAAATATCTGAAAGTGAAATTAAGAAAACACTCCCATTTACCATTGCAACAAAAAGAATAATGTATCTAGGAATAAACCAACCTAAGGAGACAAAAGACCTTTATACAGAAAATTATAAGACACTGATGAAAGAAATTAAAGATGATACAAATAGATGGAGAGATATACCATGTTCTTGGATTGGAGAAATCAACATTGTGAAAATGAATATACTACCCAAAGCAATCTACAGATTGAAAGCAATCCCTATCAAACTACCAATGGCATTTTTCACAGAACTAGAACAAAAAAATTTCACAATTTTTATGGAAGCACAAAAGACCTTGAATAGCCAAAGCAATCTTGAGAAAGTAAAATAGAGCTTGAGGAATCAGGCTCCCTGACTTCACACTATACTACAAAGCTACAGTAATCAAGACAGTATGGTAGTGGCACACAAACAGAAATACAGGTCAGTGGAACAGGATAGAAAGCCCAAAGATAAACCCACACACATATGGTAACTTTACCTTTGATAAAGGAGGCAAGAATATACAGTGGAGAAAACACAGCCTCTTCAATAAGTGTTGCTGGGAAAACTGGACAGCTACATGTAAAAGAATGAAACTAGAACACTCCCTAATGCCATACACAAAAATAAACTCAAAATGGATTAAAGACCTAAATGTAAGGCCAGACACCATCAAACTCTTAGAGGAAAACATAGGTAGAGCCCTCTATGACATACATCAAAGCAAGGTCCTTTTTGATCCATCTCCTAGAGAAATGGAAATATAAACAAAAATAAACAAATGGGACCTATTGAAACCTAAAAGCTTTTTCACAGCAAAGGAAACCATAAACAGGATGAAAAGACAACCCTCAGAATGGGAGAAAATATTTGCAAGTGAAGCAACTGACAAAGGATTAATCTCCAAAACAGACAAGCAACTCATGCAGCTCAGTATCAAAAATCAAACAACCCAATCCAGAAATGGGCAGAAGACCTAAATAGACATTTCTCCATAGAAGATATACAGATTGCCAACAAGCACATGAAAGAATCCTCAACATCATTAATCATTAGAGAAATGCAAATCAAAACTATTTGTCAGCATGGCCATCATCAAAAAATATACAAACAGTAAATGCTGGAGAGGGTGTGCAGAAAAGAGAACCCTCTTGCACTGTTGGTGGGAATGTCAATTGATACAGCCACTATGGAGAACAGTATGGGGGTTCCTTAAAAAACTAAGAATAGAACTACCATTTGACCCAGCAATCCCACTCCTGGCCATATACCCTGAGAAAACCATAATTCAAAAAGAGTCATGTACCAAAATGTTCACTGCAGCTCTATTTACAATAGACAGGACATGGAAGCAACCTAAGTGTCCATCCACAGATGAATGGATAAAGAAGATTTGGCACATATGTTCAATGGAATATTACTCAGCCAGAAGAACAAACGACAGTGAGTTAATTGTAGTGAGGCGGATGGATCTAGATCTGTCATACAGAGTGAAGTAAGTCCAAAAGAAAAAAACAAATACCGTATGCTAACACATATATATGGAATCTAAAAAAAAAAAAAGAAATGGTCATGAAGAACCTAGCGGCAAGACGGGAGTAAAGACACAGACCTACTAGAGAATGGACTTGAGGATATGGGGAGTGGGAAGGGTCAGCTGGGACAAAGTGAGAGAGTGGCATGGACATATATATACTACGAAACGTAAAACAGTGAGTGGTAAGCAGCCGCATAGCACAGGGAGATCAGCTTGGGGCTTTGTGACCACCTAGAGGGGTGGGATAGGGAGGGTGGGAGGGAGGGAGATGCAAGAGGGAAGAGATATGGGGGCATATGTATATGTATAACTGATTCACTTTGTTATAAAGCAGAAACTAACACATCATTGTAAAGCAATTATACTCCAATAAAGATGTTTTTTAAAAAAGTATTAATATGAAGTCTAGCTTGGAATTATAAAACTGTTCATAAGACTGGAAAGCAAAACTTATTTTTTCTTGTAATTATATGATCTTTCATATCTTTCACATAGAATTGTCCCTTTACCTAGAATACTTCTTATCCCACTTATGTTCATGTGGCCAAATCCTACTCATCTTTCAAGATACAATTCAAATGTCACTTTCTCTGTGATGATTTCCTTTATCTCTGGCTCAAGCTTTTAACTGTTGCTTAATCTGTTCCCATAGCACTTTGCAAACAGGTTTTTATTTCTTTCCGTGTTAGGTTGAATGTATTTGTTTACTCGTATCTCTCCCACCAAACTATTAGCTAGCTACTTGAGAATAGCCACCGTGTCTTTCTGAGCTTTACAAATTAGAGCTTAGCACAGCGTCTGCTGATACACAAGAAGTGTACTGAGTGAAGGAATGAATAAATAAATGAATCTTCATGTCATACAATTGAATGGTATGTTGCTTGGATGGCTGATGTGTTTATCAGTCAAAATCACCTGGATTTTGTTGTAGGTATAGGTTTAAAACAACAGAGATTTATTTATACCTCACACTGATCCACAACACAGATCTTTTCATCACAATCACTCAGAATTTAGAGCAGCCAATGTCATGACTTTTGCTGGTTACCATGCCAGAAAAAAACCAGAAATACTTAAGTGGTTTCACACAAAAATTAAATGTTGGGATCAGAAGGGAGACTTGCTATGTCCACTCACAATCCTCTGACAAAGCTGGTCTTCAGGCCACACCCAATCACGAAGAAGCCAAGAAAATAACAATCTTACCATTTGCCTGGAAGAAAAGAGCCAGTAAGCAGCACTAATGACTGATGCACTTGACAACCAGCAACAAATACGTTTCTTGAATTCAGAAAGTCATCTTATGCATCAGCAGAAAACATATGTTTCAAAGTCATAAGGGAAATTCTAGGGGGGGAATTGATCTTGGGACACTGTATTCAAATTCAATCTAAAAGCCCTGTCTTTTCTATAGCACTGTGAAATAATATCTTAATATTCTCTAATGTTCATTATTATCCTTTTAAAAATCTCACGCTTTTTATTCCAGTTCATGTCAATTTTTTCGCCAATAATTTGCTAGAATTTTCAACTGTAGTCTAAAGATTCTAAAAATATTCTTATGGGAATATCACGAGGCAAGGGCAAAACAATAATATTATAATTTGACATTGTGCTAAGAAGTAGTTAACCTATTCCCCTTTTCATCATACACTCATTTTAATTGCTATAAATTAATTGTTTAGGGTCTGATTTCACAAAGCTTTGCTGGAATCTGACCTATTTAAACAGGCTTTGTATATAGAACTGTTAACCAGGTTAGAGAAGGGTAGTAGATAAGATCATAGAAACCAAATCCAGAGAGCACAATTTCTATATCTTCCCCCAAATAGTGGTATCACATACAGAATGGTACAAATAATTTTACAAAATAATTTTATAAATATGGTAATAGCAATAGGCAGTTTGACACAGGGGGAAGAGGCTTAGTCTTGGATCTAGAAGATCTGATTTTCTCAGCCCCTCTTATTTTAAGCTGTGTAATTTTGAAACCATCTCAAACTTTTCAAAGCCTTGGTTTTATGTGAAATGAGGACACTAATATTCTATCTCGCTCCTAGGACTCTTTAAAGACTTGTTTGTAACAATATATATGAAGGATCTGTAAAACAGAAATGTCATATTCTTATTAGTACTTATATAACAGCATCCCTCAAAAAACACTTAGGACACAAGATATTAGTTTCCATAACTCTCATCAATATTTTAAGAAAGAAGAATGGAGGGAGGAGACAAGATGGTGGAGTAGAAGGACTTGAGCTCACCTCCTCTCACAAAAACGCCAAAATCACAACTAACTGCTGAACAACAATTGACAAAAAAGACTGGAACCTACCAAAAAAGATATTCTACATCCAAAGACAAAGAAGAAGTCACAACAACATGGTAAAAGGGGCACTTCTGTGATATAATCAAATCCCATACCTGCCAGGTGGGCGACCCAGACTGGAAAATAATTATATCACAGAAGTTCTCCCACAGGAGTGAGAGTTCTGAGTCCCACATCATGCTCCGCAGTCTGGGCTGGCATAGGAGGAGGAGTGCCTATAGCATTTGGCTCTGAAGGCCAGTGGTGCTTCAGAGCAGGAGTTCCACAGGATGTGGGGAAACAGAGACTCCACTCTTGGAGTACACACACAAGGTTTCACATGCACTGGGACCCAGGGTAAAGCAGTGACTCCATAGGAGCCTGGGCAGACCTACCTGCATGTCTTGGAGGGTCTCCTGGGGAGGTGGGGGTCAGCTGTGGCTCACTGTTGGGGCAAGGACACTGGTAGCTGAGATCCTTGGGAATATTCATCAGTGTGAGCTCTCACAGAGGTCATCATTTTGGCACTGAGGCCTGGCCCCACTCAACAGCCTGTAGGCTCCAGTGTTGGAATGCCTCAGGCCAAAGAACCAACAAGGTGGGAACACAACCCTATGCATCAACAGACAGGGTGGCTAAAGCCATACTAAGCTAACAGCCACCTATAAACACATTCCTGGACACGGCCCTGCCCACCAGAGGGACAAGACCCAGCTCCACATACCAATGGGCAGAACACAGGTCCTCCCCACCAGGAAGCCTGTGCAAGCCCCTGGACCAACCTCATCCACCAGGGGACAGACACCAGAAGTAAGAGGAACTAAAATCCTGCAGAATGCAGAATGGAGAATACAAACAGAAATTTAGAAAAAATGAGAAGGCAGAAAAATATATTCCAGACAAAGGAAGAAGATAAAACCCCAGAAGAACAACTAAGTGAAGTGGAGATAGGCAACCTGCTTGGAAAAGAATATGGAATAATGATAGTAAAGATGACCCAAGATCTCAGGAAAAGAATGGAGGTACAGATTATTATTACCAAGAAGTATTTAACAAAGAGCTACAAGATTTAATGCATGAACAAACAGAGATAAACAATACGAAAATTGAAATGAAAAATACACTGGAAAGAATCAATAGAAAAAAATGAGGCAGAAGAACGAATACGTCAGCTGGAAGACAGATTGGTGGAAATAACTGCCACAGAACATAATAAAGAAGAAAGAAGGAAAAGAAAAGAGGACAGTCTAAGAGACCTCTGGTACAACATTAAACACACCAACATTTGCATTATAGGGGTCCCAGAGACATGGGAAAGCTCACTGGTAAAGGCAAACATGCAGTAAAGGTAGGAAATCATCCACGCACAAATATGAAATCAAACTCAGTAATCATGAAGGAGGAAAGTACAAATGCAAGATTTTGGAAATGCATTCGAAATTAAGAGACCAGCAACTTAAAACAACCTTGTACAGTACGTCCACTACATACAAACCTTCAAGTTGCAAACTTTCAAAGAGGCAAATGTGTGTTCGTATGTCCAATCACGTAAGGTGTGAGTGAAATTGCAGCTTGCCCTCTGTCTCCTATTGCTGACAATCCTTCAGCTTTACCATCTGCTACCTCCTCTCTTGCCACTTTTATTCAACATAGTATTGGAAGTCCTAGCCATGGAAATCAGAGAAGACAAAGAAATAAAAGGCATCCAAATTGGAAAAGAAGTAAAACTGTCACTGTTTGCAGATAAGATGATACTATACACAGGAAATCCTAACGATGTTACCAGAAAACTACTAGAGCTCATCAATGAATTTGGTAAGGTAGCAGGATAAAAAATTAATACACAGAAATCTGTTGCATTTCTATACACCAACAATGAAAGATCAGAAAGAGAAATTAAGGAAACAATTCCATTTACCACTGCATCAAAAAGAATAAAATACCTAGGAATAAGCCTACCTAAGGAGGCAAAACACGTGTACTCTGAAAACGATAAGATGCTGATGAAAGAAATTGAAGGTGACACAAACAGATGAAAAGATATACCATGTTCTAGATTGGAATAATCAATATTGACAAAATGACTATACTACCCAAGGGAATCTACAGATTCAACGCAATCCTTATCAAATTACCAATGGCATTTTCCACAGATCTGGAACACAAAATTTTTTAATTTGTATGGAAACACAAAGGATCCTGAATAGGCAAAGCAATCCTGGGAAAGAAAAACAGAGCTGGAGGACTCTGACTTCAGTCTCCCTGACTTTAAGCTATACTACAAAGCTAAAGTAATTAAAACAGTATGATACTGGCACAAAAACAGAAATATAGATCAATGGAATAGGACAGAAAACCCAGAAATAAAACCATGCACCTATGGTCAATTTATCTATGACAAAGGAGGCAAGAATACACAACGGAGAAAAGACAGTCTCTTCAATGAGTGGTGCTGGGGAAACTGGATTGCTACATGTAAAAGAATGAAATTACAACATTCTCTAACACCATACACAAAAGTAAACTCAAAGTGGATTAAAGACCTAAATGTAAGACTGGATACTATAAAACTCTTAGAGGAAATCATAGGCAGAAAACTCTTTGACATAAATCTCAGCAGTATCACTTGGGTTCCACCTCCTAGAGTAATGAAAATAAAAACAAAAAATAAACAAATGAGACCTAATTAAACTTAAAAGCTTTTGCACAGAAAAGCTAACAATAAACAAAACCCAAAGACAACCCACAGAATGGGAAAAATATTTGCAAAGAAAGTGACCAACAAGGTATTAACCTCCAAAATATATGAACAGCTCATGTAGTTCTATATATATATAAAAAAGCCCAATCAAAAAATGGGCAGAAGATCCAAAAATACATTTCTCCAAAGAAGACATACACATGGCCAAAAAGCACATGAAAAGATGTTCAACATTGCTAATTTTTAGAGAAATGCAAATTAAAACCACAATGAGGTATCACCTCACCCCAGTCAGAATGCCCATCATCAAAAACTCTACAAACAATAAATGCTGGAGAGGGTATGGAGAAAAGTGAACCCTACTACACTGTTGGTGGGAATGTAAATTGGTAAAACCACTATGGAGAACAGTATGGAAGTTCCTTAAAAAACTTAAAATAGAACTACTATATGATTCAGCAATCCCACTCCTGGGTACATATCTGGAGAAAACCATAATTCGAAAAGATACATGCACCTCAATGTTCATTGCAGCACTATTTACAATATCCAAGACATGGAAGGAACCTAAATGACCATCAACAGACGAAAAGGATACAAAAGATGTGGTACATATATACAATGGAATATTACTCAGCCATTAAAAAGAATGAAATGATACCATTTGAAGCAACATGGATGGACCTAGAGGAATCTAAAAAGCTGATACAAATGAACTGGTTTACAAAACAGAAACAAAGTCACAGACTGCAAAAACGAACTTATGGTTACCAAAGGGGAAAGGTGGGGGATAATCTAGGAGTTTGGGATTATCATATACACACTACTATATATAAATAGATAATCAACAAGGACCTACTGTATAGCACAGGTATCTCTACTCAATATTCTGTAATAACCTATATGGGAAAAGAATCTGAAAAAGAATGGATATATGTATATGTTTAACTGAACCACTTTGCTGTACACCTGAAACTAACAACATTGTAAATCAACCATACCCCAATATAACATAAAAATTAAATTTAAAAATAAATAAAAATGTTAAGTACATTAAAGAATAAATAAATAAAAATTTTAAAAGAAATATAAAAAAAGAAGAATGACATTAGTTTATAACTTATTTAAGATCAGAAACCAAAGAATGAAACTATTTTGTATGATATTATACTGGTAGATACATGACACTACATGTTTGTTAAAACCTGTAGAAATTTACAATACAAAGAGGGAACATTAATGTATGTAGATATTTAAAATATCATCTAGGAATTCAGCAGATCCCAGGATGAAATGCAGAATGTGATAAAATAATCTAAGTGTATTATGGAATGTATGAAACCTCACTGAAGGAGATGGGGGAAAGGTGCTTACCTTAGTAACTATGTAAATGAGTAGAGAATAAGACTAATGGCAAAAGACACAGCACTGTACTCTTGATTGAGTTGATTAAGTTGTTTCCTTTAGGCATACATGTTAACAATTCTGAAATCGCTACACATGTACACTGGGATTGCATAAACAAGTAAACAGTGGATGGTGCAAGTCAGGCTTTTCACTGTTGGAATAGCAGTTTACAGATAAACCAAAGGGGAAAGCTAGCATGAATCATATTATACTCAAATAGAGTTAGAGACAGAATAAGCTCATGTTTAGATTAATATAGATACTGATCAATAAATTACAAATAATTATCAGTACATGTGTATACAGGGGTTTGTATAAACAGATATATTTCCAAGTTCTCTCTGTCCCCTGAGAAGACCTAGAAGCAACAACACCCCAGTAGCAACAAGCATACCTAATGTCTAGATGCTAATTTCTATGCCATTATCCAATGAAAGGAACCAAGGCTCCTTGGAGAAAAGGCTGATTCTAGTACTAGAGAAGGGAATATGTAAAATGACCTTAGAGCACCTTATACTGCCAGAAATAAAGGAAGTGCACAAAAAATAAAACAATAGGAGTTCTTCATATCAATGCAGAAGCCAACTGAAAGGATGCTCAATGGCTAAAACTAGAACAATTTGAGCCAAAAAAAAAGTACTTGCCTATAACCCAAAGTATAAACTTAATATCCATGAATCCACACTGATATAAATGAATGATTAAATAATTGAGTTAGACAAATCTTTAATGGAGAATTCCAAACCATTTATGTAGACATTCTGTGATAAAGATGGGTGAACATAACGCCCCACTCCTTAAATATGAGTGGCACAACCTATGGCATAGAAGCAGCACTACTGACAATAGCCAAAAGATGGAAGCAACTCAAATGTCTATCAACAGATATATGGATTAAAAAAATGTGGTAAATCCATATAATGGAATATTATTCAGCTTTTAAAAGGAAGGAAATACTGCCATTCACAACAACATGGATGAACCCAGAGGACATTACGCTAAGTGAAATAAGCCACACACAAAAGGGTAAACATTCTATGATTTCACTTATATGAGGTGTCAAGTGTATAAGGAGGTGTCACTTATATGAGGTGTCAAGTGTAGTCAAACTCATATAAACAGAAAGTAGAATGGTGGAGATAGCCTCATCCACCAGAGGGCAGAGAGCAGAAGCAAGAAGAAGTACAATCCTGCAGCCTGTGGAAAAAAAACACATTCACAGAAAGATAGACAAGATGAAAAGGAAGAAGACTATGTACCAGATGAAGGAATAAGATATAACCCAAGAAAAACAACTAAATGAAGTGGAGATAGGCAACGTTCCAGAAAAGGAATTCAGAATAATGATACTGAAGATGATCCAGGACCTTGGAAAAAGAATGGAGGCAAAGATGGAGAAGATGCAAGAAATGTTAAACAAAGATCTAGAAGAATTAAAGAACAAACAGAGATGAACAATACAATAACTGAAATGAAAAATACACTAGAAGGAATCAATAGCAGAATAACTGAGGCAGAAGAACGGATAAGTGACCTGCAATACAGAATGGTGGAATTCACTGATGTTGAACAGAATAAAGAAAAAAGAATGAAAAGAACACAAGACAGCCTAAGAAACCTCTGGGACAACAATTAAACGCAACAACATTCGCATTATAGAGGTCCCAAAAGGAGAAGAGAGAGAGAAAGGACCCGAGAAAATATTTAAAGAGATTACAGTCAACATGGGAAAGAAAATACCCACCCAAGTCCAGGAAGTGCAAAGAGTCCCATACAGGATAAACCCAAGGAGAAACATGCCGAGACACATAGTAATGAAACTGGCAAAAACTAAAGACAAAGAAAAATTATTGAAAGCAGCAAGGGAAAAATGACAAATAAAATACACGGGAACTCCCATAAGGTTAACAGCTGATTTCTCAGCAGAAACTCTACAGGCCAGAATGGAGTGACATGATATACTCAAAGTGATGAAACGGAAGAACCTAAAATCAAGATTACTCTAATCAGCAAGGATCTCATTCAGATTCGATGGAAAAATCAAAAGTTTTACAGACAAGCGAAAGCTAAGAGAATTCAGAACCACAAAACCAACTCTACAACAAAAGCCAAAGGAACTTCTCTAAGTGGGAAACACAAGAGAAGAAAAGGACCTACAAAAACAAACCCAAAACGATTAACAAAACGGTAATAGGAACATACATATCGATAATTACTGCAAATGTGAATGGATTAAATGCTTAAACCAAAAGACACAGGCTTGCTGAATGGAAACAAAAACAAGACTCATATATATGCTGTCTACAAGAGAACAACTTCAGCCCTAGGGACACATATAGACTGAAAGTGAGGGGATGGAAAAACATATTCCATGCAAATGGAAATCAAAAGAAATCTGGAGTAGCAATATTCATATCAGATAAAATAGACTTTAAAATAAAGAATGCTACAAGAGACAAGGAAGAACACTACATAATGATCAAGGGATCAATCCAAGAAAAAGATATAACAATTATAAATATATATGCACCCAACATAGGAGCACCTCAATACATAATGCAACTGCTGACAGGTATAAAAGAAGAAATCGACAGTAACACAATAATAGTGGGGGACTTTAACACGTTACTTACACCAATGGAGAGCTCATCCAAACAGAAAATTAATATGGAAACACAAGCTTTAAACGACACAATAGACCAGATACATTTAATTGATATTTAAAGGACATTCCATCCAAAACCAGCAGATTACACTTTCTTCTCAAGTGCACACAGAACATTCTCCAGGATAGATCACATCATGGGTCACAAAGCAAGCCTCAGTAAACTTAAGAAAATTGATATCATATCAAGCATCTTTTATGACCATGACACTACGAGATTAGAAATCAATTACAGGGAAAAAATGTAAAAAACACAAACACATGGAGGCTAAACAATATGTTACTAAGTAATCAAGACACCACTGAAGAATCAAAGAGGAAATCAAAAAATACCTAGAGACAAATGACAATGAAAACACAACGACCCAAAACCTACGGGATGCGGCAAAAGCAGTTCTGAGGGAAGTTTATAGCTATACAAGCCTTCATCAAGAAACAAGAAAAATCTCAAACAATTTAACCTTACACCTAAAGACGCTAGAGAAAGAAGAACAAACAAAACCCAAAGTTAGCAGAAGGAAAGAAATCATAAAGATCAGAGCAGAAATAAATGAAATAGAAACAAAGAAAACAATAGCAAAGATCAATAAAACTAAAAGCTGATTCTTTGAGAAGATAAACAAAATTGATAAAACATTAGCCAGACTCATCAAGAAAAAGAGGGAGAAGACTCAAATCAATAAAATTAGAAATGAAAAAGGAGAAGTTACAACAGACACCACAGAAATACAAAGCATCCTGAGAGACTACTACAAGCAACACTATGCCAATAAAATGGACAAACTGGAAGAAATGGACAAATTCTTAGAAAGGTATAACCTTCCAAGACTGAACCAGGAAGAAATACAAAATATGAACAGACCAATCACAAGTAATGAAATTGAAACTGTGATTAAAAATCTTCCAACAAACAAAAGTCCAGGACCAGATGGCTTCACAGGTGAAGTCTATCAAACATTTAGAGAAGAGCTAACACCCATCCTTCTCAAACTCTTCCCAAAAATTGCAGAGGGAGGAACACTCCCAAATTCATTCTACGAGGCCACCATCACCCTGATACCAAAACCAGACAAAGATACTACAAAAAAAAGAAAATTACAGACCAATATCACTGATGAATATAGATGCAAAAATCGTCAACAAAATACTAGCAAACAGAATCCAACAGCACATTAAAAGGATCATACAACATGATCAAGTGGGATTTATCCCAGGGATGCAAGGATTCTTCAATATACGCAAATCAATCAATGTGATACACCATATTAACAAACTGAAGAATAAAAAACATATGATCATCTCAAAAGATGCAGAAAAAGCTTTAGACAAAATTCAACACCGATTTATGACAAAAACTCTCCAGAAAGTGCGCATAGAGGGAACCTACCTCAACATAATAAAGGCCATATATGACAAACCCACAGCAAACATCATTCTCAATGGTGAAAAACCAAAAGCATTTCCTCTATGATCAGGAACGAGACAAGCATGTCCATTCTCACCACTATTATTCAACATACTTTTGGAAGTCCTAGTCACGGTAATCAGAAAAGAAAAAGAAATAAAAAAATATAAATTGGAAAAGAAGAAGTAAAACTGTCACTGTCTGCAGATGACATGATACTATACATAGAGAATCCTAAAAATGCCACCAGAAAACTACTAGAGCTAATCAATGAATTTGGTAAAGTTGCAGGATACAAAATTAATGCACAGAAATCTCTTGCATACCGATACATTAATGATGAAATATCTGAAAGAGAAATTAAGGAAACACTCCCATTTGCCACTGCAACAAAAAGAATAAAATACCTAGGAATAAATCTACGAAGCTAGACAAAAGACCTGTATGCAGAAAACTATAAGACACTGATGAAAGAAATTAAAGATGATACCAACAGATGAAGAGATATACCATGTTCTTGGATTGGAAGTATCAATATTCTGAAAATGACTATACTACCCAAAGCAATCTACAGATTCAATGCAATCCCTAACATATTACCAATGGCATTTTTTACGGAACTGGAACAAAAAATCTTAAAATTTGTATGCAGAGACAAAAGACCCCGAATAGCCAAAGCAGTCTTGAGGGAAAGAAACAGAGCTGGAGGAATCAGACTCCCTGACTTCAGACTATACTACAAAGCTACAGTAATCAAGACAATATGGTACTGGCACAAAAACAGAAATATAGATCAATGGAACAAGACAGAAAGCCCAGAGATAAACCCACGCAGCTATGGTCAACTAATCTATGACAAAGGAGGCGAAGATATACAATGGAGAAAAGACAGTCTCTTCAATAAGTGGTACTGGGAAAACTGGACAGCTCCATGTTAAAGAATGAAATTAGAACACTCCCTAACACCAAACACAAAAATAAACTCAAAATGGGTTAGAGACCAAAATATAAGACTGGACACTATAAAACTCTGAGCGGAAAACATAGGAAGAACACTCTTTGGCATAAATCACAGCAAGATCTTTTTTGATCCACCTCCTACAGTAACGGAAATAAAAACAAAAATAAATAAATGGGACCTAATAAAACTTAGAAGCTTTTGCATAGCAAAGGAAACCATAAATAAGATGAAAAGACAACCCTCAAAATGGGAGAAAATAGTTGCAAACGAATCAATGGACAATGGATTAATCTCCAAAATATATAAACAGCTCATGCAGCTCAATATTAAAAAAAACAAACAACTCAATACAAAAATGGGAAGAAGACCTAAATAGACATTTCTCCAAAGAAGACATACAGATAGCCAAGAGGCACATGAAAAGCTGCTCAACATCACTAATTATTAGAGAAATGCAAATCAAAACTACAATGAAGTATCACCTAACACCAGTTAGAATGGGCATCATCAGAAGATCTACAAACAACAAATGCTGGAGAGGGTGTGGAGAAAAGGGAACACCCTTGCACTGTTGGTGGGAATGTAAATTGATACAGCAACTATGGAGAACACTATGGAGGTTCCTTAAAATACTAAAAATAGAATTACCATATAACCCAGCAATCCCCCTACTGGGCATATACCCAGAGAAAAGCATAATTCAAAAAGACACATGCTCCCCAATGTTCATTGCAGCACTATTTGCAATAGCCAAGTCATGGAAGCAACCTAAGTGCCCATCGACAGATGAATGGATGAAGAAGATGTGATACATATATATAAGGGAATATTACTCAGCCATAAAAAGGAATGAAATTGGGTCATTTGTAGAGACGTGGATGGATCTAGAGACTGTCATACAGAGTGAAGTAAGTCAGAAAGAGAAAAACATATATCGTATATTAACATATGTATGTGGAACCTAGAAAAATGGTACAGATGAACCAGTTTGCAGTGTAGAAATTGAGACACAGATGTAGAAAACAAACATATGGACCAAGGGGGGAAAGTGGTGGGGGTGGGGGTGGGATGAATTTGGCAATTGGGATTGACATGTATACATTGATGTGTATAAAACTGATGACTAATAAGAATTTGCTGTGTACGAAAATAAATAAAATTAAATTTTAAAAAAAGTAGAATCGTTGATGCCAGAGGCTCAGAGGTGAGGGAAATGAGGAGTTGTTGTTTAATGGTTATACAGTTTCAGTTCTGCAAATGTTCTGGAGATTGGTTGCACAACACTGGGAAAATATTTTACACAGCTGTACAATTAAGTGTTTAAGATGGTAAATTCTCTTATGTGTGTTTTATCATAATTTTTCAAAATGTAGATGGTACATAGTGTTTTTCTTCCAAAAAGTACAATATGAAAAGGCAGGAAGAAAAACAGTAACTTTACAGTGGTCAAACCTGACAAACGCTGCCTGAACCAGGTGATTGACGTGATTATCATCAGTGATAAGTCATGTTGATACATGTGCCATTGAGATGATGTGATAAAAATGGTACTTTACCTCTGTGGTCTTCCTCTCCAAAACCTACAACCCCAGTCTAATCATGAGAAAAATATGAGACAATCCCAAATTGATTAATATTCTACAAAATACCTGACCAGTACTCAAACTGTCAAGGTCATCAAAACAAGGAGAGTCAGAAACTATCACAGTCAAGAGAAGCCTAAGTGATATGATGACTAAATGTAATATGGTATCCTGAATGGATTCCTGAAACAAAAAGGATACTAGTGAAAAACCTAAGAAAATTCAAATAAAGTAGGGATTTTAGGTAATAATATTATATCAAAACAGTTTCATTAGTTTTGACAAATGTATCAATAGTACTATAAGATGTTAACAATAGAGGGAAAAGTATATGAGATATATGGGGACACTTTGTACTATTGTTTAAACTTTTCTATAAATCTAAAACTATTCAAAAATTTGCAATATTTATTATTTGTTTAAAAGCAGACAATACAGATTCAAGACTGTACCCAATGAGATGTACATTTGTCAACGGTATTTGTAGCCAGAAGAAAAACATGTCTTGATATATTATGTCCATTATCTTCAGTATTAGCACTGAATTCAGTATAATTTGTGCGAGAACAGGCAACTATGTTCAGGGATTTAAGGGATACTGAAAATACGATTTTACTGCCTCCTCTCTCTTTTTCCTATTACTTTTTCTGTGTTCAGCCATAACAAGAATACAAACTTGGTTCTGAATACGCTCTGTTTAAGAAATTATCTGGAATGGAGGCTTTGTGCTATGATAATAGTAGTTTATATGTATGTGTGTATATATATATATATATATATATATATATATATATATATATATATATATATATATATATATATATATATATGGCATGTATAGCTAGGCAACTTACACAAATTGTTCCATTACTTTAATATTCCCCATGGACCTATGAGTGGATTCCCCATGGACCTATGAGTGGGTGCTTACTAACTTCACCATTGTTGAGATGAAGACAATGAAACTCAGACTGGTTTAAGTGCTGTAGCGGTCTGAAAAATTATCTCCCCAAAGATGTCCTGCTATATGTAAATGTTACCTTATACAGAAACAGGATCTTTGAAGATGTGATTAGGATCTCAATGACCTCAAGAAGGGGTGAATATCCTGGCATATCCAGGTGGGCTCTAAATTCAATCACAAGTGTCCTCATAAGAGGGAGGCAGAGTGAGATGTGGGACAGAAGAGAAGACAATGTGGCCAAGATCTGAGTGATGCAGACACAAGCCAATGAATGGTGGCAGTCACCAGAAGCTAGAAGAGTTAAGGATCCAATTCTCACTTACAGCCTCCAGGGAAGGCACACAGCCCTGCCAACACCTTGACTGCAGCCCAGTGACACTGATTTCAGACCACCAATCTCCAGAAGTGTGAGAGAATAAATTTATGTTATTTTAAGCCATGGAGCTCGTGGTAATTTGTTAGAAGCACCCAGAGGAAACTAATATAAGAGCCTCTGCCCAAATTCATTCAGTTTGTAAGTGGTGGAGCTAGTTTCTCAACTGGATTCTCCACCCTCTAGAGCCTATGCAATACTCCTTCTCATGCTATCTACAGGCATAGTATGTAAACTGATAAGCCACTTAGCTACATAGAAAATTTAGGGTCCATATGATATTTTTTTCTAATTTCAGAGACCTTCTAATACTCAAATTATCTAATAAATAGGTATTATTTTATGTCCAAAGTGTAAAGAAAAGAAATTAAGAAAAAAAGCATTTTTTTTAAATTTCCAGATTTCTATTTCTACACACTCCTAGTGATTCCAGATTTCCATATTGCAGTACTATATGTTCAGTGATTAGGCAGAAGAGAGCAGTTAATTTTCTTTTTGTGCTTACAGGTATATAAGCATATTAAGTAGAAATGTCAACTCATCTCCTTCTCGACACCTCTACTTGGAATTTTATTTCTTTAAATAAAACATCATTTATTTTCTCCAAGCAAAATACAGATAAAAATTAAATGCTTTTTTTATTTCAAAAAATAGTTAAATGAATATAAATATTGTTGGCTGATTCTCATGAGCTTATATGAAGGAAAGAGACATTAACAAATGCCCTGGAATTCTCTTTGAAACTGTTGTGGATAAAATATTTACATCTTATTATTTTCATTATTTTAATTGTTAATCATTAGTTCCTTATAATTACAAAATACTTTATAAATTATATAGAGTTTTTATATACATCATCTTATTTAACCCTCTCAACAACCTTTTTAGGTAAAGCAGTGAAGACTAATACATTTATTTTTGCCGATTTTCCAGATATATCTATTCACTTTTTAAACTAACCAAGTTTACTTAACTATAACACAAGTCTTCTGAACCCGAGTTCAGTTCTAAACCAGTTCTCTTTCCATCACTACAAAAATAACAACAACTGTAACACAACAAAACACTGATTAGCCAAAACTCAACTAATTGCAATCCTTAATAATCACATTTTCATTTTGGTCTCATGGTTATTAGGAGGAAGAGGTATGTTCGTAACTAGCACATAAGAGGTATAAAACACAATAAAGTACTTTCTCTAGTAGATGCTGGTATCTAAAAGGTATATGTTCTCACCAAATCTCTCAAAACATATTTATTTACAAGTACAGTTATATTCACAAATCATTTATGTGAAGAATAATGGCCTAAGGCCTCTGTAAGAGCCTTAATCATCAAAGAATCAATTACCTTCACTAGATTACCATTACTGAGGTAGACTAACACCACTAAAATATATTTCGTTTTAAGTACTCATACAGGCAAAACCTGTTAACCAGAACTCACATTTCCCAGCATTTTAGTATATTGCAATTTTACTATAATACTTTTCACATAGTATCCTAAGTTCATCAAAATGTTATTGGAAGGGAATTGTGAATAACTGCTAACTTCTTTAAAGAACCTATCCCCAAATACAGTCACATTCTGGGATACTGTGGGTTATGATTTGAACACATGAATTTATGGAGGGATACAGTACAACCCATAACAGCTCCCAAACTTTAAACAAGATAAAGTTAAGTAATAAGCTGTAAAATAAATTTGAATATACTTGGTTTATTATGAAGTAAGGTCTAAGGTGTTTGCCTCATAGTTGTAAATTACCAGCAGTGACCAAAATCTAAAAACTTTCTTTTCCAACTAGTACTGCACTTCAATTTATGTTATCCCTATTATACCCTTTTAATTTGAAATAAATTTAGACTTACAAAAACGTTGCAAAATTAGTCTACAGTGTTCTGATATACTGTTCTCTTAGTTTTCTCCATTGTTAACATCTTACATAAGCATAGTATAATTACTGAAACCAGGTAATTAACATTGGTTCAACAGTATTAAATAAACTACAGACTATTCAGATTTCACCAGTTTTTCCACTAAATGTCCTTTTTATGTTCCAGAATCTAATTCAGGATCCCACATCACATTTCGTTGTCATGTCCCCTTGGTATCATCTAATCTGGCACAGTTACTCAATCTGTGTTCTCTTTCATGACCTGGACACTTTTTAAGAATACTAACCTGTTATTTTGAAGAATATACCTCATTTTTTAATTTATCTCATATCTGCTATTTCATTATGATCAAATTCAGATTATGCACTTTGTGCAAGAATACAAAGAAGAGAGTCTATGCCCCTACCAAAGGCCCTTACAAGTAGGTACAGGATGTCACTATGTCTCATCACTGGTACTATTAACTTTGGTCACTTGGTTAAGGGTTTACTATTTGTCAGGCATCGGAATAAGCGCATTGCCATTGCCTGGTTTAGTCCTCACAACAAACCTATACATTGCATATTGTTATTACCCACGGTTTATATATATTTTTTTTTAAAAAACTGAGCATTCTAGGGGTTGAATAACTTGCCAAATACACAGTTTGTAAATAGTAGAGGCAGAATTTGAATCTAGGCAGTGTAGCTCTTCAGCCACCACTAAATCCCTATGCATACTGCCTCCTTACGCCAAAAAAGTGGGTTCACCATTCTTTAAAACTCTTATCACTAAGTCTTAACTGTTTTCTTCACTCAGTTCATCACTGTATATATCACTGGCACTCAATCATGAAGTATGGCATTTGAAAATCCTCCCCTCTCAATTGCGAGGGATATAACAGGTTGAAATAAGGTTGTGAGAATGTTTCACAATAGATTTTGCAAAACCATTTATTCAAAGCATCCTACATTCCTCAATCCTTGCATCCAACCAGTAATTTAAAAGAAACACACACACACAAAAACACACACACACACACACACACTTAATTCGAAAGGTAGATTTGAGAACACATCATATTCAACAGCTTAATGTAACGTTTATGCATGTAAACTTTGACAAGGGGATGACTGAGTTTAAACCCTGACTTTATCCCTTACTAGGTACATGACTTTGGTTAAGTTAATTAATCTAACTTCTGAGCTTAAAACAAAATGAGAGAGAGAACTTCAAGATGGCGGAGGAGTAAGACGTGGAGATCACCTTCCTCCCCACAAATACATCAGAAATACAACTACATGTGGAACAACTCCTACAGAACACCTACTGCAAGCTGGCAGAAGACCTCATACTTCCCAAAAGGCAAGACACTCCCCATGTACCTGGGTAGGGCAAAAGAAAAAAGAAAAATCAGAGGCAAAAGAACAGGGATGGGACCTGCATCGCTGCGAGGGAGCTATGAAGGAGGAAAAGTTTCCACACACTAGGAAGACACTTCCCTGGCGGAGACGGGGGTGGCATGGGGGAAGCTTCGAAGCCACATAGGAGAGCACAGAAATAGGTGTGCACAGCACAAAGCAGAGAGATTCCCGCACAGAGGATTGGTACTGACCAGCACTCAACAGCCTGATAGGCTTGTCTGCTCACCCACCGGGACGGGTCGGGGCTGGGAGCTGAGGCTCGGGCTTTGTATGTCAGATCCCAGGGAAAGGACTGGGGTTCACTGTGTGAACACAGCCTGAAGGGGGCTAGTGCACCACAGCTAGCTGGGAGGGAGTCTGGCAAAAAGTCTGGACCTAAGAGGCAAGAGACCATTGTTTTGGGGTACACGAGGAGAGGGGATTCAGAGCACCGCCTAAATGAGCTCCAGAGACAGGCATGAGCTGCGACTATCAGCGCAGACACCAGAGACAGGCAAGAAATGCTAAGGATGCTGCTGCAGCCACCAAGAAGCCTATGTACAAGCACAGATCACTATCCACACCTACCCTTCCGGGAGCCTGTGCAACCCACCACTGCCAGGGTCCCGTGATCCAGGGACACCTTCCCCGGGAGAACACACGGTATGCCTCAGGCTATTGCAACGTCACATCGGCCTCTGCTGCAGGCAGGCTCGCCCCGCATTCCGTACCCCTCCCTCCCCCTAGCCTGAGTGAGCCAAAGCCCACTAATCAGCTGCTCCTTCAACCCTGTCCTGTGTGAGCGAAGGACAAATGCCCTCAGGCAACTTACAAGAAGAAGCGGGTCCAGATCCAAAGCTGAACCACAGGAGCTGTGCGAACAAAGAAGAGAAAGGGAAATTTCTCCCAGCAGCTTCAGGAGCAATGGATTAAATCTCCACAATCAACTTGATGTACCCTGCATCTCTGGAATACCTGAATAGACAAGGAGTCATCCCAAATTGAGGTGGTGGACTTTCAGAGCAACTGTAGACTTGGGGTTTGCCTTCTGAATCTAATTTGTTTTTGGTTTTATGTTTATCTTAGCTTAGTATTTAGACTGAATTATCATTGGTAGATTTGTTTATTGATTTGGTTGCTCTCTTCCCTTTTTTTTATATATATGGATATATATTTTCTTAACCTTTTTCTCTTTTTGTAAGTGTGAATGTGTATGCTTCTTCCTGGGATTTTTGTCCGTATACCTTTGCTTTTACCATTTGTCCTAGGGTCCTACCTCTCCGTTTCTTTCTTTTTCTTTTTTTTTTAGTACAGTTTTTAGCGCTAGTTATCATTGGTGGATTTCTTTTCTGGTTTTGTTGCTCTCTTCTTTCTTTCTCTTTTTTTCTTTTTTTAATAACTTTTTAATTTTTTTTATTTTTAATAATTAATTTTTAATTTTTACTTCAATAACTTTATTATATATTTATTTCTTTCTTTTTTCTAATTTTTCTTCAGAGCCATGTGGCTGACAGGGTCTTGGTGTTCCAGACAGGTGTCAGGCCTGTACCTCTGAGGTGGGAGAGCCAAGTTCAGGACACTGTTCCACCAGAGACCTAACGGCTCCACATAATACCAAATGACAAAAGGTCTCCCAGAGATCTCCAGCCCAACGCTAAGACCCAGCTCCACTCAACGACCAGCAAGATACAGTGATGGACACTATGCCAAACAACTAGCAAAAGAAGAACACATCTCCACCCATTAGCAAAGATGCTGCTTAAAATCATAATAAGTTCACAAACACCCCAAGACACACCACCTGACAGGATACTGCCCACCAGAAATACAAGATCCAGCCTCATCCACGAGAACACAGGCACAAGTCCACTCCACCAGGAAGCCTACACAACCAACTGAACCAACCTTAGCCACTGGGGGGAGACACCAAGAGCAAGGGAAACTACGAACCTGCAGCCTGCAAAAAGGAGATCCCAAACACAGCAAGTTAAGCAAAATGAGAAGACAGAGAAACACAAAGCAGACGAAGGAGCCACGTAAAAACCCACCAAACCAAACAAATGAAAAGGAAACAGGCAGTCTACCTGAAAAAGAATTCAGAGAATGATACTAAAGATGATACAAAATCTTGGAAAAAGAATGGAGAAAATACAAGAAACGTTTAACAAGGACCTAGAAGAACTAAATAGTAAACAAACAATGATGAACAACACAATAAATGAAATTAAAAATTCGCTAGAAGGAATCAACAGCAGAATAACTGAGGCAGAAGAACAGATAAGTGACCTGGAAGATAAAATAGTGGAAATAACTACTGCAGAGCAGAATAAAGAAAAAAGAATGAAAAGAATTGAGGACAGACTGAGAGACTGCTGGGACAACATTACACAGAAAATTCGAATTATAGGAGTCCAAGAAGAAGAGAAGAAAAAGAAATGTAATGAGAAAATATTTGAAGAGACTATACTTGAAAAGTTTCCTAACACAGGAAAGGAAATAGTCAAGCAAGTCAAGGAAGTGGAGAGAGTCCCATACAGGAAGAATCTAAAGAGAAACATGCCATGACACATATTAATCAAACTATCACAAATTAAATAAAAAGAAAAAATCTTAAAAGCAGCAAGGGAAAATCAACAAATACCATGCAAGGGAATGCCCATAAGGTTAACAGCTGATCTTTCAGCAGAAACTCTGCAAGCCAGAAGGGAGTGCCAGGACATATTTAAAGTCATCAAAGGGAAAAACCTACAACCAGGATTACTCTACCCAGCAAGAATCTAATTCAGATTCGACGGAGAAATTGAAATCTTTACAGACAAGCAAAAACTAATTCAGCACCACCAAACCAGCTTTACAACAAATGCTAAAGGAACTTCTCTAGCCAAGAAACACAAGAGGAGGAAAAGACCAACAATAACAAACCCAACAACAATTCAGAAAATGGAAATAGGAACATACCTATAGATAACTACCTTAAATATAAATAGATTAAATGCTCAAACCAAAAGACACAGACTGGATGAATGGATACAAAAACAAGACCCGTATATATGCTATCTACAGGAGAATAACTTCAGACCCCGGGACACATACACAGTGAAAGTGAGGGGATCAAAAAACATACTCCATGCAAATAGAAATAAAAAAAAAGCTGGAGTAGCAATTCTCAGGTCTGACAAAAGAGACTTTAAAATAAAGACTATTATAAGAGACAAAAAAGGACACTACATAATGATCAAGGGATCAATCCAAGAAGAGTATGTAACAAATGTAAATATTTATACACCCAACATAGGAGCACCACAATATAAAAGGCAAATGCTAACAACAGTAAAAGAGGAAATCAATAGTACCACAATCATAGTAGGGGAATTTAACACCCCACTTTCACCAACGGACATATCACCCAAAATGAAAATAAATAAGGAAACAGAAGCTTTACATGATACATTAAACAAGATGGACTTATCTGACATTTATAGGGCATTCCATCCAAAAACAACAGGACAAACTTCCTTCTCAAGTGCTCATGGAACATTCTCCAGGATACATCATATCTTGGGTCACAAATCAGCCTTGGTAAATTTTAAAAAATTGAAATCGTATCAAGTATCTTTTCTGACCACAAAACAATGAGACTAGATATCAAATACAGGAAAAAAAATCTGTGAAAAATACAAACACATGGAGGCTAAACAATACACGACTAAATAACCAAGAGATCACTGAAGAAATCAAAGAGGAGATAAAAAAATACCCAGAAAAAATCACAATGAAAACATGACGACCCAAAACCTATGGGAGGCAGCAAAAGCTGTTCTAAACAGGAAGTTTACAGCAATACAATCCTACATCAAGAAACAAGAAACACCTCAAATAAACAACCAAACCTTACAGTAAAACAATTAGAGAAAGAAGAACAAAAAAACTCCCAGTGTTAGCAGAAGGAAAGAAATCATAAAGATCAGATCAGAAATAAATGAAAAAGAAATGAAGAAAACAATAGCAAAGATCAATAAAAGTAAAAGCTGGTTCTTTGAGAAGATAAACAAAATTGATAAACCATTAGCCAGACTCATCAAGAAAAGAAGGGAGAAGACTCAAATCAATAGAATTAGAAATGAAAAAGGAGAAGTAACAACTGACACTGCAGAAATACAAAAGATCATGAGAGATTACTATGAGCAACTCTATGCCAATAAAATGGACAACCTTGAAGAAATGGATAAATTCTTAGAAAAGTACAACTTTCTGAGAGTGAACCAGTAAGAAATAGAAAATATAAACAGACCAATCACAAGCACTGACAATGAGACTACGATTGAATATTTTCTAACAAACAAAAGCCCAGGACCAGATTGTTTCACAGGCGAATTCTATCAAACATTTACAGAATAGCTAACACCTATCTTTCTCAAACTCTTCCAAAATACAGCAGAGGGAGGAACACTCTGAAATACATTCTATGAGGCCACCATCACCCTGAAAGATGTCAAAAACAAAGAAAACTACAGGCCAATATCACTGATGAACATAGATGCAAAAATCCTCAACAAAATACTAACAAACATAATCCACAGCACATTAAAGAATCATAAAACATAATCAAGTGCAGTTTATCCCAGGAATGCAAGGATTCTTCAATATATGGAAATCAGTCAATGTGATAAACCATATTAACATATTGAAGGAGACAAATCATATGATCATCTCAACAGATGCAGAAGAAGCTTTCAACAAAATTCAACACCCATTTGTAATAAAAACCCTCTAGAAAGTAAGCATAGAGGGAACTTACCTCAACATAATAAAGGTTATATATGACAAACCAAAAGCCAACATTGTTCTCAATGGTGAAAAACTGAAACCATTTTCTCTAAGATCAGGAATAAAACAAGGTTGATCACCCTCACCACTATTATTCAACAGTTTTGGAAGTTTTAGCCTCAGCAATCAGAGAAGAAGAAGAAATGAAAGAAATCCAAATCAGAAAAGAAGAAGTAAAGCTATCACTGTTTGCAGATGACATGATACTATACATACAGAATGCTAAAGATGCTACCAGAAAACTTACTAGCGCTAAACAATGAATTTGGTAAAGTAGCAGGATACAAAATTAATGCACAGAAATCGGTTGCATTCCTATACACTAATGATGAAAAATCTCAAAGAGAAGTTAAGAAACACTCCCATTTACCATTGCTACAAAAATAATAAAGTACCTAGGAATAAACCTACCTAAGGAGTCAAAAGACCTGTATGCAGAAAACTATAAGACACTGATGAAAGAAATTAAAGATGATACAAACAGATGGAGAGATATACCATGTTCTTGGATTGGAAGAATCAACATTGTGAAAATGACTATACTACCCAAAGCAAACTACAGATTTAATGCAATCCCTATCAAACTACCACGGGCATTTTTCACAGAACTAAAACAAAAAATTTCACAATTTGCATGGAAACACAAAAGACCCTGAAGAGCCAAATCAATCTTGAGAAAGAAAAACGGATCTGGAGGAATCAGGCTCCGGGACATCACACTATACTACAAAGTTAAAGTAATCAAGACAGTAGGTACTGGCAGAAAAACAGAAACATACATCAAAGGAACAGGATAGAAATTCCGGACATAAACCCATGCACATAAGGTCCCCTTATTTTTGATAAAGGAGGCAAGAATATACAATGGAGAAAAGACATCCTCTTCAAAAAGTGGTGCTGGGAAAACTGGACAGCTCCATGGAAAAGAACGAAGTAAGAACACTCCCTAACACCGTACAAGAAAATAAACGCTAAATGGATTAAAGACGTAAATGTAAGGCTAGACACTATAAAACTCTTAGAGTAAAACGGGCAGAACACTCTGACATAAATCACAGCAAGATCCTCTCTGACCCACCTCCTAGAGAAATGGAAATAAAACAAAAATAAACAAATGGGATCTAATGAAACTTCAAAGCTTTGGCACAGCAAAGGAAACCATAAACAAGACCAAAAGACAACCCTCAGAATGGGAGAAAATATTTGCAAATGAAGCAATGGACATAGGATTAATCTCCAAAATTTACAAGCAGCTCATGCAGCTCAATATCAACAAACCAAACAACCTAATCCAAAAATGGCAGAAGACCTCAATAGACATGTCTCCAAAGAATATATACAGATTGCCAGAAAACACATGAAAGGATGCTCAACATCACTAATCATTAGACAAATGCATATCAGAACCACAATGAGGTATCACCTCACACCAGTCAGAATGGCCATCATCAAAAATATCGACAAATAATAAATGCTAGAGAGGGTGTTGAGAAAAGGGTAACCTCTTCCACTGTTGGTGGGAATGTAAATTGATACAGGCACTATGTAGAACAGTAAGTCAGAAAGAGAAAAACAAATACCACATGCTAACACATATATATGGAATCTAAAAAAAAAAAAAACAGGTCCTGAAAAACCTACAGGTAGGATAGGAATAAAGATGCAGACCTACAGAATGGACTTGAGGACACGGGGAGGGGGAAGGGTAAGCTGGGATGAAGTGAGAGAGTGGCATGGACATATATACACTACCAAATATAATATAGATAGCTAGTGGGAAGCAGCCACATCGCACAGGGAGATCAGCTCGGTGCTTTGTGGCCACCTAGAGGGGTGGGATAGGGAGGGTAGCAGGGAGACGCAAGAGGAATGAGTATGGGGATATATGTATATGTATAGCTGATTCACTTTGTCATAAAGCAGAAACTAACACACCATTGTAAAGCAATTATACTCCAATAAAG
>RJWK010013201.1:0-39310 GCA_004363435.1 Platanista minor
GACGTAGAGAATGGACTTGAGGACACGGGGAGGGGGAAGGGTAAACTGGGACGAAGTGAAAGAATGGCATGGACATATACACACTATCAAATGTAAAACAGATAGCTAGTGGGAAGCAGCCGCACAGCACAGGGAGATCAGCTCTGTGCTTGGTGACCACCTAGAGGGGTGGGATAGGGAGGGTGGGAGGGAAACGCAAGAGGGAAGAGATATGGGAACATATGTATATATATATAGCTGATTCACTTTGTTATACAGCAGAAACTAACACACAGTTGTAAAGCAATTATAGTCCAATAAAGATGTTAAAAAAAAAAACATGTCTATATGAGTATAACTGAGTCACTTTGCTGTAAGCAGAGATTGGCATAACGTTGTAAATCAACTACACGTCAATAAAATAATGAGAATTTTTTTTAAAAAGAGTCATTTTTCAGTTTTTAAGAAAAACAATAACTGCAGATTGAGGAGACTTCTGTCTGCCCCTGATTTGTTTTCTTCCGTTTAAATGACAGCCAGGTGCTGTCCTCCTCAGGCTGGGCTCTCACCTCCTGGTGGGTTCTTTCTAATTCTGCCCTGAGCTGCCCCATGTCTTCTTCCTTTAGTTAGATGAGAATACGCTAATTAATTAGATTGAAGGTCAGAATGAGTGTGGATCTCTAGAGCTGCCAAATTGCAATACCCTGAAGTGCCCTTCCTGGTTAAAAATCCCAGTGGCCTGGCATACTTCAGGGAAAGCCACTTAGCTGTTCATCTTTGTTCAGGTTGGGGCGAGGAAGGAAGCAATAAGATCCCTTGGTCCTCACCTCTCTTCCAGTAGTGTGAGAAGAGAACATGAGTGCAACACTCATACTCTCCTGACAGAAAGCAGGCAGTCGATACAGAGTGGCATCAGTTCAGGACACAAAATGTGTCTCCTGGCGATCCATCCCATTGCCTCCTCCTGTCTGTCCCAGTTGGCCACCCGTGGATGGAGAAGCCACAACAAATATGCATTTGCCGTTTCCCCTTCATTAACAAAAATCCATGTTCCTCTCCTATGGTAAGATAGAGATAACTCTCATCTGCATGTTGATTGCTGTCTTTGGGTAATGACAACTAAAAATACATTCTGAACAACCCTTACACTCACTTTCCATTAATTAGACTTAATTATGTGGCCTGAGTAAAGAAAAGAGGAAGAGAAAACATTTCTTTGTCTCCTGATGAATAAATCAGATTTGGTTGATTCCACTGTTTTCTTTCACTTCTCCCTGGTACCCCAAACATAGGAGTTAGAGAACCACTAGGGTATATGTACTGTATCACCAAGTAGCACAAACCAGGTGAAATTTACTCTATGACATTTCTCCGTCACCTTCCTTCCTCCCACTGGTGTCTGTGAGAAACTGGCCGGTCTCACCTCCAAAAAAAGGAGATGAGAAAGAGTCTGGCCCACTGATTGTTTAAATGACTTCATGCCCAGCAGTTTGGAGGCAACACCCAAAGTGGTTGTAATTTAGGGGCTCCCAGATGTTTAAATGACTTCATGTCCAGCAGTTTGGAGGCAACACCCAAAGTGATTGTAATTTAGAGGCACCCAGACCATGTTTTGAGAGATACAGCTGATTCCCTGCTAGGAAGTAAGGGCACACTCAGCACTGAGTTCCTGGGGAAAACTTTCCAAGGAGTCTGAATCATGCAATTCTCAACATCTCTACTAGCCCATGATTATATCCAAAGTAATTAGAAAAAACCTCCTACTTCATGAAGACTGAATGTGTTAATACAAATATTGTTTATGGACTTTGGGCAGACATTGCTGGAGGAGCTAAGAAGTCAGAGAAAAGGGCTATTCTACGTTGTGTCCCAGTGGCTTAGCATTGATCAAACCACAAGAGGCCTGAGCCTCCCTTTTCCCCTTGCCACCCCGACATCGGGTTTCCTATCCCACTCTCTTGGAGACCTGTGGCTTAACTTCTCTCTCAAGGCTGCATTGCCTCTGGAAGAACAGTCATCAAGCCATCGAATATCTCTGAAAAGCAGCTTCTGCTATTAGCAATCCTAGTATCAGCTATCACCTCTAAACTCTCACGTTTGAAGGAGGATGGTCTTGAATCTAGGAAGCCCAAGGTGTCTGATGAGGTAACATCACAAATATAAATTTACCTCAATTTATACAGTCAGCTTACAAGTGTAATTAGTTCTCACAAATAAATATCCCTTCTTTCCAATTTAAGAGATATTTTATCTTTTGATTTATCTGTAGTTATTAGGGACTTTACTGGGTGCTTTTTCCGTGAAGATCTGGGTATCAGCTAGCCGACTCTCTGGGGATTCATTGCTTCTATAGGGTATGTATCTTCATCTGTTTTCATAAACTAGGCAATTTTACAGATCTGTATGAATAGAAGTTAACTTGTAGAAAACTGATAGTAAAGCAAATTATTCTTGTCTATAGAAATGCAAATGAATTTTGTCTGGTAGAGATTTGATTGATTTCCATCCTGAAAAAAGTTAACTCCAAGTATGATACTTTAGGCTATTAACCAGTTTTGTATCTATTAGAGAATTCATTTCAACATTCCTGATGCTGTGTGTATGTGTGTTTTTCAAATTCTCCTTTGAACAGATTTTAGCATCTTACTCATTCTCTAATTAATTGATGGGTTAAATAAAATGTTTGAAATTTATTCATTGTATATTTGTATATGAGTCATGATTTTTACCTTTTTGAAAGTTGTACTTTAGCATAACTCCTGTATTTACTGTTAAGACCTACTGTATCATATTAATAATCACTCCCTATGTCAACTTTAGTTTCCATTTTCTTAGAAGGAAAGTAGCAGTAGCAAAAGAAGAAAAAATTATCCTCCCATATAAGACTTAGTTATGTGGTTCAGAGTGTTAGTACAGAAGGGCTCTTCTGTTGTTTTCTAACTCATGATAAGCAAAGGAAGGAGGCAATTACATGTACTCAGATTTATTTTCCGTGTACTTTTATGTATGTTGTCTAATTTATACCTCACAGCAACCTTGTGATGAAATTATTGTTGTTATAAAATTATTATATTATTTTAAAACACTTATTCTTTATTAGCCACTATTATTATTATAAAACACTTATTCATTGTTAGCCACTATTTTAAACTCTATGCACATATTAACATATTTAATCATTACAGCAACCCCATGAGGTAGGTACTATTGTCCCCATTTTCCAGATGAAGAAACTTAGATGCCAGGAGGTTCAGCAACTTACCTAAGATCACAGTTAATAAGTAGTAGATTGTGTAGTCAAACCCAGGCAGTTTAACTTCAAAGCTTGTGCTCTTAACCACTTTTTATTTAACCCCACTTAACAGATGAGAAAACTGACAGTGAAGTTCCTTGCCCAATAACAAAAAGCAGGTAAATGACAGTGCCAAGATCTCTACTCATGTCTGTCTGATTTTAAAGGCCAGCTTTCTCTACCAGAACAAAAAGAGAGTGAAAATTATTGAAGTTGAACAGAAGCTGAAATGTACCTACAGCTTTTGTCCTGTTGACAACCTGATCTGATTGCTGTGATCATACAAAATAACTCATATCTTGTTCCTTCAAAGCAGAAAATCAGCTGGAAGGAAAGGTGTTAGGTATTTGAACCTACAGGAAAAAAACATATGGCACTTTGCATCTTCCTCAAGGGTTTTAGGTACCATGTTCAGCTGTATGCGTGATTTATCTGGGCCCTTGCCTATTTCTTACAATTATCCTGAAAAACCCAGAGGGCAGGAATATGCCCTGAAAGGTCTTGCCTGGTACCTTGTGCAGAATAAACTCAAAGAAATATTATGGGATTGCAACTACCTGATTGGTGCAACATGGAGGTGCCTACTTAGCAGAGATGCTGCCATGTATCTCCAAACATGATGACTCCAGCAGAGCTTCTGCTAGTTACTAGGTGCTGGAGTGGGCAGCTGTGGGCCATGGTTTAGGAGAGTCAAAGTTGGGGCGGAGTCTGGCTGAGATCATAAGGAAGAATCTTGCTGCTTTAATTCCTCCCCCGGCAAAGCAGCTCAAAGGCCTCTGGCCTTTTCCTCTCCCCTCTGCCTCCTCGCTCCCTCCCTCACTGCACACCCCCACCTATTGCCACAAACAAGCCCCAATAAGGCAGCTTTCCCACCATCTTCAGCCTTACCCGCTGAGCATTGCCAAATTAGGGCTTTGCGTCCCAGCATCGCAGCTAGGAGCTCATAAACCCTCCTCCGCCCCTGCTGCTGTCTCTGCATTGCATCAGTACAGTCCTGCCGCACCTGCACGCGCAGCTTTCCAAGCTGGGATCCGCACTGCTGGGCCTGCCTCACCGGATCTCCCTGCCCCCGCCTGTCTTCCCGTTCTCCACTCTGCGCTGCTACCTGCAGCATACATAAGTGCTGCGCACACATGCAGTGCATCCATCTTCTGCTTTACGGAAGGTCCCGGCAGGACAGTGAAGCTGAAATGATACTAGCTGTGCTTCCCCTCCCTCCGCGCCCCCCCGGAGCTGTAAGATAGTCACGCCTTAAATCAACAAATCCAGCTGCAGCAAATACCCTGTGACAGGACAGAAAGGCGACCGGATCTAAGCCTGAAAGGAGAACTTGGTCCTAAGGAAATAGGAACAGTTGGGAAGGGGGCATCTGAGCAAGTGCTTTAACCTCTCGGCTAGCGCAGAGCTTCATCTAATCTGCTGGGACAACTTGCCTGCTGCATTGGGTCGGGTAAAGCCAGCCAAAGTCATCAGACCTACTTTGCCAAGAGAAATGAAGGACAAACTGGTTTGTGCTGAATCTTCTCAGTTACTACGGTAGACTGATGTCGTAGGTAATTGCTCCCTGCTTGACTTTACTAGAATGTTCTATTCTAAAAACATTAAAAATTTTCCCTGGGGCAAATGGGATAGTCCTAATTTCCTCCTGTCAGGAGTGAGTGACACCAATATCTCTCATTTCCAGCCAGCCATAGCCACTCTCTTCCACTCCCAGGAGCCTCTCAAGTCTCATGCCAGGAAACCCAGGACCCATGGGGACTCTCTTTGTCCCACAGAGCAAAAGGCCATCAAGCCCAGTTTACCAATCCATCCGCCTTGGTTAGATGTAGATAGAGCCACAGAATGTCTTTCTAGTGAGGACAGAGCATTTTGCAGGATCTGATTCATCACCCTCAGAAGCAGGAACAGGGAACTCCTTCCCATCAACACCATCATGCCTAAGTTGGGAGATCCGTGGAAAGCCCCCTCTCCCTCTGCCCCAGGCTATCTCATGGGACTTCTATTTGCTATTAACAACACCCTGTCCTAGAAGGATCAACTTTGAAAAATTAGCCCTAAATGTAGGAATGGAAGAGGTATGGATTCACGGGGGAGCTGATGCAGAAAATCAGGGCCATGGTAGGATGACCAACTACCCCAGTTTGTCCTGGGTTAAAAGGAGGACACGGGACTTTCAGCTGGAAAAGTCCCAGGCAGACTGGGACAAATTGGTCACCCAAGGCAGGGGTAGGGGTAAAGCAGTTTATTCTTGGCAACTGGAGCTCTGGACTGAAAGGAATTTTTTTCCTTCACAGAGTATATAAGAGAGTATTTGTTCCCTGCCAAATGGCAGGAAGAGGACATCTCCTTATGAACATTTTAGAAATTCGATAAACAGAAACTTGATTGAGAACGTAACCAGGACAGAATTCTGGGAGGTGGTGTAAAGAAATCTAATGGTATAATACTGTTCAGGACATTTAATCTTCAGCTATGTCTTGTTTATGCCAGTTCGAGTGGCATAAGCCATAAAAAAGAGTCCATATCCAGGATGGCAGGATGGCATCCCCGCACTCCACCCCTGGCTGTACCCACTGCACCCCCCTCAACTTAAACTTGGAATGGTAACGGCAGTCTTCTACGTGGCATTTTCTGGGCATTGGCTTTGGGTCTCTTAGAAGCAGCCAGCTGCAGCATAATGGAAAGAGCCCTGACCTAAAAGTTAAGGTACCTGAGTCTATTTTCCTCTTAGTCTTCTCTGACTGTATGACCTTGAGCAAGCACTTAACCATCTCTCAACTGTGAAAAGGAGAAAACATTCCTACTGCCATTTCTCCCTCCATTCTCATAAGAATCGAATGAAGTAATGTGGGCTCTCAATGACCCTAAAAGAATTAGACCCTGATCTACAATTCCCAGGTTGTCTTAAGTTTTCCAGGCTAACGTAACTTTTGCCCCAGCTTTGGGAAACATCAGATCCACTCCATTTGATTTTTTGTGCGTCTTCTTCCTGTGCATCTTCTGAAGGTATAAATTAAATCTCTTTCCAGGCATGTTTTGACCGAATTTACACTCCTTTAACAATCATTCAGTCAGAGGGTCAGATCTTCAAAGTTAGGGGTGGGCTGGAGGCCAGTCATAACCAGAGGGTAAAAGTCTATAGCAACAACTCAGGTTGGAAGAATCTGAAGATCAACTAGCCATGGAAGAATTCCCAGAGTTTGAGTCCCTAGGAGATCAGCAGTTGAAGAGACTTGGGTATGAGAGCTACCTCTGCAACTTACCACATGATCACTCTAAACTTCAAGTTCATCATCATTAAAGCAGGTGTAGGGCAGGGGTGCAGGAAATGGTAAATATTCTGCCCTCTTCGTGGAACTGTGAGGATTAAATATCATGACAATCTTTTGTAAACTATAAAATGTAGTACCATTTTAATGTGAAAGACCAAAGCAACAGATTTTTTTAAAATTGTGGTAAAATATATATTAAAAATTTGTAATTTTAACGATTTTAGGAGTTCAATTCAGTGGCCTTAATTATACTCACAACATCATGGAACCATTACCACTAACTTTTTCCATAACTTTTTCATCACCCCAAACAGAAATTTTGTACCCATTAAAACAATAACTCCCCATTCCTGCATCCCCTCAGCCCCTGTCGACCTCTGCTTTACCTTCTGGCTCTATGAATTTTCCTATTCTAGATATTTCATGTAAGTGAACTCATATAATATTTGTCCTGTTGTGCCTGGCTTAATGTTTTCAAGGTTTATCATGTGGTAGCATGTATCAGAATATTATTCCTTTATATGGAATTCCTTATATGTTTGTATTACACATAACATTTTGTATATCCATTCAACTGTTACTGAACACTTGAGCTATTTTAATTTTTTACTTATTATAAATTATGCTGTGATGAACACTGTTATACAAGTGTCTGTTTGGGCCCTTGTTTTCAGTTCTTTTCCAGAGCACAATTTGTGGGTGATGTGGTAATTCTATATTTAGCTCTTTGAGGAACCAACAGACTGTTTTCCACAGGGGTTGCTCCATTATGCATTCTTACTAACAATATATGAGTGTTCCAATTTCTCCACATTCTCACCAACACGGATTACTTTCTGTTTTGGTGTGTGTGTGTGTGTGTGTGTGTGTGTTTTATAGCCATCCTAGTAGATGTGAAGTTGTATAGAAATTTTTTTTTTCAAGACACATACAATCCTCAGACAAAAGCCATCAATCAACATATGTATGTGAATTGAGTATCAAGTATAGGCAAGTTGCTTCATTTAGAAAGTATTTCTTGAGTAGAGTACACAGCATGTATATGTGGCTCAGGAGAGGGATAGGAAAGCTGGAAATAAAGATAGACTCACAGTTAGAGACATTTGGCCCAACCAATCAGGCAGCAGAAAGAATATTTGCTAAGTGGTTATAGGTGATAAGAAAAGACTCAAGACTTCTGGGATCCATTGTTCAAGCTAACCCTGTTCTTTATTTAATGTCACTAATCCATAAAATCTGTGTCACTGTCTTTATTTGACCACTAATTTAAGAAACTATTTTTTTGGGCTGTTGTGCACTTGATGAGATGCACAAGATATATACAGTACCATGATGAAATCCCATCTCTGTAAATTGGTCTGAGTCTACTGATATATTTCTTTCCATTAAAGCTCCTTGGCCTGTCCAAATTATGTTTTTTTAATTTGGATAATGGAAGCTATGTTCAGTGTAACTTGAGATGCATATCACAGAAACTTGCTGTCTTTCTTCTCTCTTAGCTTTTTTCTTTGCTTCCAGATGTTTTAGTACATTTTTGTTTTTCTTTTTTCAAGTAAAGGATATGAAGCAAAATTCCAGGCTCACAACTCACCTGCTGCATTTGAGTGTTTATTCTCAGATCAGTTAATGGCCAGACAGAGAGGCTGGGCTAGGAAGGAGAGCAAAGCATGAGAAGTTACAGCTTTTTGAAGTCCAAAACAAATTTGAAGTATATCTCTAAAACTATAATCTATGTCAAAGGAAAAGCAGACTATAATTAAAGGAAACAAAAACAATAGGCTATTATCCACAGCATTGTGTTTTCTATGTAAAGGAGGAACATAGACTTTCCAGGAGATAAATAAATTGTGAGTCATTTAATAACAAACATCATATACTATAATTAATATGCGTCTGAGACAGGAATGTATTTGTTCCTCGGTATCTGTTCTTTACTTAACTCCTCTGATTTTTAGCTGGAAAATGATCACATGGAAAAAAAAAAAAAACACTGCATTTCTCACCCTCCCTTGAAGCTGAACTTGGCTGTATGACTCACTTCTGGGCAATGAGCTGTAGGAAGAAGTAATATGTACAACTTCTGCAAAATGTCCTCAGGAAAGAAGAAACATGACTTCTCTTTTCTCCTCCTGCTGGATGGAATGTGGGTACAAACTTGGGAGTGGAAAATGAATAGAACCTGGTTCAATGGATCTCATACCATTCATGGCCTGCTTAACTCCTGATTTTGTTGGTGTGAGAAAGAGGGAAAAATCTACCTAGCTTAACTCACTGTATTTTGGATTTTTGGTCATTCACAGCTTAACGTACTCCTTAGCAATATACCACTTCAGCCTCTGGAAGAATACCTTGCATTCAATCAACATTTACAATTGTCACAATTACCATTGACTAAACAAATGTCTTGGGAGTGTTACTTTCTTCGCATTTTTGGAATGTTTGGTGTTTGAGAGTCTCAATGATGTATATGAGAGAGAGGATTGAGTCATACATAATTCACTTGATATGGTGAGCAAAGTTGCCTCAGGGAAATTATATAAATATAGACATAGACATAGATATATAAATATAAATATATTACATACTTCACATATATAGAATATGGACAAATATCTACATAGATAACATAGATAGATAGATGATAGATAGATAGATAGATAGATAGACAGATAGATAGATGATAGAAAAATAGATAGATGATAGATAGATAAAATACTATTCAGTGGAAGGCTCAGTGAGCCAGGGTTCAAGGAGAAGCCCTGTTACTGGCTGGTAGAAGTATAAATTGGTAAAACGTTTTTGGAAGCAATTTGCTAACAATTTGTATCACAACCTTAAAAATGTTTATTCTCTTTTCTACAGTGTGAAAAATTAATAAACAGAGACCTCAGTTAAATAAAGTTGGGAGACCAGAAGGGGGAGCTCTCATGTCCTGCAACCATAGCAGAGTCCAACAGGAAGAAGAAAGACTCCTCTTCCTTTCCTGCAAGGACTCAGCCAATGAAAAGTTATGGACTACTATAGCACTCCCAACTTCCTTTTCCTCTCTATAAAAGTATTCTCCTTGCCTTTCCTTGCTAGGGACTTGCACATTGCTCCTCATAATTGCAGACCCCGAATTGAAATTCTCTGCTGATCCCAAATAAACCCATGTGTTTTTTTTGTGGGGTTTTTTTTTTTTTGGTTTTTTTTTTGTGGTACGTGGGCCTCTCACTGTTGTGACCTCTCCCTTTGCGGAGCACAGGCTTCGGACACGCAGGCTCAGCGGCCATGGCTCACGGGCCCAGCCGCTCCGTGGCATGTGGGATCTTCCCCGACCGGGGCACGAACCCGCATCCCCTGCATCGGCAGGCGGACTCTCAACCACTGCACCACCAGGGAAGCCCATAAACCCATCTTTGCTAGAGAAATATCTGTCAGTCTATTTGTTTAAAGTCCACAGCAGTGATTCCATTTTTAAGAATCTACTCTAAGGAAAGACACTACTGGACAAAGAGCCATGTCCAAAATTTTCATCATAGCACTAGGTATGGAGAAAGTTTCTGAACCTAAGGGTTCAGACAATAAATACATGTGTCGTGAAATGTCAGAGTTGGTAGTTAACTGATGTCTTCTCCATGCGTTGATTTTCACTGAGGAAAGAGCTTCTGAGAGGGAAGTTTGGCTTGTACACTGAGGGGAAGAGATTAGGGTGAGTGATGGAGCAGGCAGTGAGGTGTCTCCCTCCAACCCAGGCCCATGGGTCAGTTCCACCACAAGGGAGAAAGGATTACTCAACACAAGCTGAAGAAGCTGTTTCCATAAATGAGACATAGAGGCCTGAAAACACTGTCTGGTACTCAGGAAAGAGGTGGAGGACTCAGTGCAGAGCCATCGTCACTTGGGGGACAACCTTGGTTGGGTTCAAGACAGTGGGGCTGGAGGCATGCTTTGGTAACCTGAGGGTCTGCAGCTGTGGGAGGATGAGGAGACCTAGCCTGGGGAGAGGCACCAGCTGCAGCGGTGGTGGGGACATGCTGCCCTCCAGTGGCTGTGCAGGCAGAAAGCAGAGCAAGGGGCCAGGAGTGAAGAGCAGGGAGGACCATTTGTGAGCTCACTTGAGCTCCCAGAGAGAACTGAAATGGGGTGCGTGGTTAACATGTATGCAGGTGGGGACACAAGCCAGTGAAGTCTGAGTTGCCACTGTCTCATTTGTAGTCATAGGCCAAGGCATTAACATAAATGTACCATGATGGGGAAAATTAAGTAAAGTCTGGTCTGTCTCGTAACCTGTGGCTTTGATATCACCTATGCATCTCCGTATCTTCCCTGTCATTCTAAGCTTTCCCTTGCACCACAGGTACTGAAAGCCTGGAAACCATATGTCACAGATTTCCTTGGCAGCAAGTGTTTGTGGATATCACCAGGGGTGGCACTTTCCAAGGTTTACAAGGCAGGAGAAAAGGATGGGTTATTGTTTCTGGCAGAAGCTCTAGGCATGTGTGGGCATCAGCAAATGACTAATGTGGGCTTTTGCCAGCAGCTCTCAAGTGCTCCTGGAAGCTGAGATTAACAATAGTGACATCACTATTGTATTTCTAGATCTAGGGCCTTCCTGACTGTTGCTTTCTCCCAATGGGACGGGTATGCAAGGTTGTATGAGCCTTACATTCCCTGTATTAAATCCCTTCATACTGAAAAAAACCTTCTGTTTTTCTGTTTTCATAACCAACACCTGATGGACACAGCCTACTGGTTAGCAGCTGAGCTCTGGGATCACTCAGACTTGGTTCAAGCCTGATTCTTCACTTAATTCTGGTGAAACCTTGAGCAAGTTCCCTAGCCCTCATTTGCCCAATTTCTTCATCTTCAAAATGGGTTAATAAAATCACTTACCTCATAGGACTGTGACGTGTAAAATTATGTGCTATATAGCAGCATCAATAAACATTAAGTGGTATCATTATTGAATATTGCACAACAATTAAGTTAAAGTGGTCAAACAGTAGGTGGAAAAGGGAAGAAGAAATGACCTGTATGGAATAATCTCAACTATCTGAAATACACAAATAGAAATATACCAAAATGTTTTCTCTCTAGGTGTTGGGTTTACAGGTGATTCAATTTTCTTCTGTATATTTTTCTTGTAGTTTTAAAATGATCTATAATAAGTATATTGTACTACTTTATAAAAGGAATAACATGAATGTTATTAAAATAGCCTATAGGGAAATTTATTAAGTATACATTCAATACTCAACATTGCTCACAAATTCAATGTCCCATGCAAACACACTGAAATAATATAATCTTTTTGACATTTAATATTCACCATCTTTGTTTAGTTCTTTTCCCACAAGCCCAAAGACAAGTAAACATTGTGATAACTCCAGATCTGAGAACAGTAAAGCCCCAGTTCAGGAAATTTGCAAAAGGTGAACTCTGGAAGTGGCAGAAAAGTTCGTGGGATTATTCTGGGGAGACTGTTTCACTCTTACTGCAAATAGGAGGAGAATCTATTTCTGAGTCAGATGTGGCTTGATATTCTATTCAGAAAAGGTTTCCAGAGTCTGTGTTGTCTGTTTATGTTTTAGTTTGCTCTTAAATTCTCTTTATTCACGTTGACTGTCAGTCTGCAAGACTAGGGTAGCCATACTCCAGGTTTATGCCTCCTGTTGTCACAGAGTAATTAATAATAGTAGTGCTCCCTTTTGCTTTCAGAAATATCTCCGTTTAGATAATAATATTTATATGTACTCTATGCAAGACCTATTCAAATAGCAGCAACTCTTGGATTTCAATAAAGGTCTGTAAACAAAAATCTCCGTAGAATTTGTCCTTAGTCAACTACCCAAGAAGAATAGCATCTGTTTTGTTTTTGGGTTTTGAGAAGTTTTTTTTGTTTTTGTTTTTGTTTTTGTTTTTTGTTTTTTGGAGGTATAATTGACATACAATATTATATTAGCACAACTGAAAATAACATAATGTATGTTTTGTTTTTTGATGAGCTTCCTGGCTTGAAAAGTTGCAGCTCACTTTCTTTCTACCTGAAACCATCATACCCTATATTTTTCCCTTTTCCAACTAGGAGTAAGTTGGAGTCCTAGGGTACCTCTTTGAAAAACGATTATTGTATTTAAGAAAATAATAGTTTCTTGTATATCTGTGTTTCTATCTATGTCTGTATAACAAGCCCACCTGCTAGGAAATTCCAAGCAGTCATATCAAATGTAACCCTATAATCACATCTTATTTTTCTCTATGTCCCCTGCTCTATGTCATACAGCAGCAATTTGTAGAAATTAAACAAACCCTGATTGAACTGAGCTGAATTTGCTGTGAGTTACTAATAAATAGGTGATAGAGGAATTCATTATTTGAGCTAATCTATTAGTCATTTTATTACCAAACCAAACTTGGATCTGCTTGCCCTCTCACATTAAAGCCAATCTTCTGACACTGAGCTGCGGTGAAGAAAAGTACAGTGTTCATTGCAAGGTGACCAACATGGGGTCAATCAAGGAGAATGGGCAGCTAATGCTCAAATTACCCACACTTCCCAATGGCTTTCAGGGAAGGATTTTTAAAGACAGTATGAGGGAGAGGGTCATGGGGTACATGATTGGCTCATGGACATTCTTCTGATTGGTTGTTAGTAAGTAACCGGATAGTATTTTGGGAGTCAACATCATCAATCTTCTGGTTCCAACCTCTCTGGGGTCTGTATGCTTATGGTCAGCATGTAGTTAACTTCTTCCACCAGGTGAGCTTTTAAAATCCACCCAATAACTCAAGGATATGACTCAGAATATTATCTATAGACTTTGAGGAGGAGCTAAAGTTTCTTGACTTTGTTTTATGGCTAAACTCTTATTATTTTGTCTTGCTTGATAGTTTTTCTTTGTTTCTGCATTTTTCTCACTTCTCTGATTAAATTTGTTCTTTGGAACTCAGGAAAGATCTCAGAGGCTAAAGCTTTTCTACAAACAAGAGGCAGGGATCACGGAAGAGAGGGGGTGATGTCTGTCACCAGGAAGGCCCTGCAGGGTTTCACTTGGTTTCAGTTTCTGTGTATGTTGTTTCCCAATCAACATCTTGAGAAGAAATTTTGTTTTGGTGGGAATTTTTATTTAATTTTTAATTCCCTTTTTATTTCTTCATTGTACCTGAAAAGAGTCATCATGCAGCAGATATATCTATCAGTTGGGCTGTATGCTGGTAGAGATAAAAAATCATTAATACAAAGATGTTTCCTTTGAATTATAGTATACTGCAAAAGATAAAGTATGTACACGGCAAGTTTTTGACTTGGTGCATAATCTTCATAACCTACCATAGGCATCTGCATTTTCTCTCCATTACCTGTGCCTCCCCTCCTCACCCTTCTACATGAGCTTGTAGACTTCTTAGCTGAAAAATAGAGTACTAATTTATTTGAGAAAGACATATTAATGCAGATCGGAAGGTAAAGATGATGGAGCCCATCCCTAAAATGTTCTACAAACACTCATGAAAAGCTAAACAAGACAATCCCTGCATGACAAGTGCTAGATGAGTGTCATTGGATCCTCAAAGGGAAAAGAGGTGAAATGAGCTTTGGAGTCACAAGGAGAGGTCTCTTATAGGAAGTGAGCTTGAACTAGGTCTTGACTACTGAGATGAGCAGGAGGATGGCTCTTCTGAGAAGGACCAAACTGTGGAGACAGAGCTTAGGCCCCTAGCAGAAATTCTGGGACCCCTAGTGGGGCACAAAAGCAGCAGTATAATCCCATAGCTCAGAAGTAGAGGAGAGAGTAACATGGATGCAACTGAGGGAATGTCCCAAAGGCGACTGCATGGAACAGTGGATGTTGTGTGAGCCAAGGACTGAATAGGTCCTTGCCCCAGTGCACTGTCTTTATTCACATCTCTTGAAATTAGACTTAACCCTAGGATGGTAATGGCAGTGGGAAGAAGAGACTCCATATTGATTGAGAATTCATTGCCTGATCCTAGTGAAAGGAGGCTTGAAATTACCATTGAGTAGAGATTTGGAAAACAACTTGAAAAATAAAAAAAGCTAGGTTCCTTGCACACTTACGTTTGTAGACTGAGATGTATACTTGTTATTTGTGTCTCTGTGACAATCCTGAAAATGACAAACTCACCAACTGTGCATGCTGCTGGCTTGGGTAGAGAGCAGGGGAGACACTTGTCTCTGGGGTCCATCATCAGTCCTGTTGTGCATTTGACTTATCAGGGGTCGACTTGCAAGGTGAGGTTGTGGCGTGGAGGACCTCAAGTCACAAACAGAGCAACATGGGTCTGGACACTTCCCTATTGCCAAAGTAAATTCAATGCAAACTACCCAATCTAATTTGAACTGTAAAACTGGACTATAAAACTCAGAAGAGCAGCCAGCATTGCCTGTCAGGTGGTTAACATACCGTCTGCCTCAGCTCCTCATGAACCAGATGAACAATTTTCCCTGTGGTGCTTAATTTGATAGGTCTGTTCCCATTGTAAGCATAAAAGAGGAGGTGTTAGAGCAGACAAAATGAAAAAGGGTGGTGAGACAACGTGCATTCCATAAATCAGCATGCAGATTGTCTTTATTAGTATAACCAATTGGCTATGGGTATATAATCATACATTTTCAAAAATAAATATATATTCTTTGTTTTTAAGAAAAATTCACATTACTGTATTCTTTACTACATCAGATTTATGTATCTATCTTCCTTGCCAAAACCAAGTTGGTGAGCTAATTTCCAACATGAAGTGATTCTGCCTTGTGGAAGGCAAGGGCCTGCCAGTGGCATGAAATAGCAGCAGGACCAACCTGCTCTCAGAAGCATAATGTGAACATTGGTCTGGAAAATAGGCAGACAGTGTCATCATAAATCCCCTTTTTTCAATTCTTTTGAAATAGGAGTAGGCCATCTCAGTTCAAATCATCCATAGATCATTTTCAGACATCTCCTGGGTGGAGATAAAAATCTCACTAAAATTGGAGTTATTGAGTGGCATTTGTGATTTGTCCCTTTTCCCAACATCTCAGGGTCATAGTGGAATCTACCAATCATAGCAACTGGCCACTTACTCACAGGAAGTGAAGGTGAAAGGCTCCCATTATACTGAGGCAGGACAGGAATTGAAAATGTCAACTTACATTTTCTGTTTTATTGTTTTTCTTTTCCTTGTGGCTGGAGATGAGGATGTAGACTAGGAAGGGGTCAGTCTCTGAAAGAACCTTCCAGAATTACTTCAAAAAATACCAGTAGTAGTGGATACTTTGTATTAGCTGTACTGTAATTTTACTTTATCTTGTTTATTGCTTTCAATCAAATTAATCAAGAATAAGATCTTAAAGAAATCTTTGGTTATGGCATTTATATTCTCAAAGCAAGGCACAAAATTATATATAATCACAATTTTTAAAAAATCATAGGGGTGGAGTGGAAAGCAAGATAGAAATAGTAACAACTCCATGATACCTATGGATGGTAAGATTGTAGACTTTTGTTTTCTCCTTTCTACTTTTTTGTGTTCTCTATGTTTATTATTAGTATCATACATTTTACCTTTTATGTTTGGTGGGGGAGTGAAATTGTAAGTGCCTGAGAGAAAAAAATACTTTAAAACCACCTAATAATTGTGAGTATTGGGATATACAGAACTGACTGGGAGTATGATAAATGAGGCAAACATTGAAAAAAATATGCTGTGGTTTATATCAGACAGAATAAATTGACTATAGCACAGTTGAATTAACAGTGATAGAAAATGGAATGGTCCTATGTTCAACCCATTCTCTGCGAGGGTCCCTGTACTAGCACTATAATTTTTTTAATCTGATCGTGGGTTTGTGCTTAGATCAAGATCTGATCTGATAGAACAGAGGCACAATGGGATGTCTACAAGTGTACCTCACTTTTGGACCTGACAGCACCCCTCCCTCTAAGCATGTACTTGCATCCAGTGATTCATGAAAATGCCAAGGAGCCTGGAAAAGGGGTAAAGATGGGAATTGAGAGAAAAAAGAACAAACTTATAGTGGCTGTACCATTGGCACTGAGATATATGCAAAAATTGTTTTTAAAAATAATAATAATAATAAAAACTCCTTTGTTTGGAGGTTGTGGGGAGAAGGCTGTCCCTGAAGTTGGGTTGAAGTGAGATTGCAGGAAACTGAGATGGAGTCTGAAATTGAAAAAAAAGAGGGAGATCTTTGTGATGACTAGACTCTCTGAATGGGAGGGGAGTCACGCCTTCCACATTCTTTGTGAGAACTGGTGCTTGGAACCTGTCTTAACTCAGCCACCCTGATAGGCATGTATGAGGTCTAGGGGAAAAGGGGTTTCACGAACCTGCTGCAAGTGTACCCTCTTTTTAACACTTCAGGGACCAAGCAATCCTTTTGCGGGATCCTCCCCTTTCCCAATTACCCATAACTAGAAGGAGTACACATTCTCACTCTTACAGCCAAAGAGCATCATGGGCCCAGGTAAGTCACCTACACCACGGGGTGACAGAGACAGGACTCAGGTCAGAACACACCCCTCAACACCCTGGATGAACAACTCTACTAGCTAGAAGGGCAGCTGAACTCCTACAGCAACAGAGACCCCAGCAAGGTAGGAGCAGGACTTTTATGGAAGTTGTAAGAGACTTCTTGGGGAGTCAAAGGGACTTTGTAAGGGGTTTGGGTGCTGCATTAACAGGTACTGGTCAAGAGTCAGGATTCATGCTACTGGGACTACATTAGAACTAAAAAGCTGATGATGCCTGAGTACTAGCAGATACAGAAAAAAAGAGCCTTATTCATGGGTTTTTAATCCCTCTAACAATTATATAATTTCACACAGAGAAAATACAAGTTCATAACCAAAGAAAGGGAACTAACTTCAGCCACCATTTTACCTTCAAAATGTATAACTCTGAGGGACAGTGACATTTTCAGTTGCTTTTTGAGTATTCTTGAGGATGTGTATGTCTTTCACTCTGTTCCAAGAAATTTTTAGGACCACTTAAGACAAACCAAAACATTAATATGCCTTAAAAGTGAAGTTAGAGTACTGCAAATTTCAAGCCACTACAGACTTTAAGCCAAATAACAATTAATTTAAAAAGTAAGGCATGCAGGTTTTGAAAACCTCTGCTTCTGACTGTGAAAAAGTAACTGACATTCTTGGATTACATGCTCTGTACCAGGCACACGATGGCCGTTTTGTCTGCTGCACTACAAATGCAGCTGGTCTGGAGACAGATTCTAAACATCCTTCTTGCATTTTATTGCTGCTTCCAACCCACTGTTTCTCCCTCACCTCTATTTTTCCCAACACAGAGACTCTGAAGATAAGATCACGAGATAATACTACCAGATACCTCCCTTTGTTGCAGTCCTCTCCAGAATTAAAGAATCCCAACCTTCAGTACTTGAAAATGTTCACACCCAGCGCTTGTCTCTCTCTGCCTTGTGCTATAGTCCTTGCTGATTTCAACACCCATGTGGACCATTTTCTCAAATACTGGCCTGCTTTCCTCCCATATTTTATACCATACCTGAGACTCTTATGCCCATGACCATACCCTAGATACTGTCATCACCTACTTATGACATCTCATCCATTATGCTGGTTTCCTGGCCATGATAACCTATCTTTGTATCTCATTCATTCTAGTGTCCTGATTCCAACATTTCTTTCACCCCACTCCACTATGACCCCAAATATATTGACTTAACTACCTCTCCACTGGCTATCACTTCCTAAGGTACTCACTTACCTCTCTTCCAGCTTAGATGCTATAGTCCATCATTACTATCCCTCCCTTACATACACCAAAACTCCTTTACTTCTTTTTCACTCTTTCAATCTCATCATATTTCTCTAGTCCAGTAACTCTTCTATTCTTCTAAATGTCAACTTTATGTTTTCTTTTCTCTTCCCAAACTAACAGTATCTCTCCCTTCCTTTCTCATCTCAGGAGGTGACCATGAAAAAAATAAGACCAATCAGAAGCAAGCTTCCCCACACTCCCATCACCAAATCTACCAACCCATATACAATGGTCCTTATAAATTCTACCTTTTTTTCATCTACAGTGGATCAGCCTTCCATGTTCCTTTTTATGGACACTTGTTCACTGGAACTTAGCTCTCACATTCTCAGGAATCTCACTTCTGAAATTATCTCCTCTTTCTCCTGCATTAATTTTTTTCCTTTCTGTTGTAACATCTCCCAAATTTAAGAAAAAGAGAGAGAGAGAAAGGGAGGAAGGGAGGAAAGGAGGAAAAGAAGAGAGGAGAAGAGGAAGAGAGGAAGGAAGGAGGGAGGGAGGGAAGGAGAGAGAAAGGAAGGGAGGGAGAGAGGGAGGGAGGGAAGGAATGTAGTACCTCCCTTGGTGCTACATTTCCTTCCAGCTACCATCCATTTTTGTGCTATTCATTATGGCTAATCTCTTCCTTCTGGCTAAGAGTTGTTCCTAACCACACTCTCCACTTTCCCTCCTTCCATTCTCCCTCTCACTGTTCTAGTCAGATTAAGTCCTCATTACTCCATTTTTATTGTTCTGACCAATAACACCAGCCACCTCCATGTTGCCAAATCCATTAATCAATTTTCAGTTTTATTGCCCTCATGTATCTGCACACTTTGACTAGTCACTCACCCCTTCTTGAAATAGCTCCTTCACATGTCCCCCAGAGCACCATTCTCATGTTTCATCTGACATACTTGATGCCCCTTCTCAATCTCCACTCTGATTTCTTCCCTTCTCCCTGACTGTTATTATTTTAAGTCCTCCAAAGTCAGTCCTTGGAAGTCTTTTCTTCTCTACTCATATTCACTCCTTAAGTAACATCACACGGGCCATGGTTTTAAATACCATATTTATGAGGATGACTTGAAGTTTTGTCTCAAACAACTGAACTCTAAGTTTCTAAATCTGTCTCCTTTACATCCTTACTTGGATCTCGAATAAAAACCTTAAATCTAACTTGGTTAAAACAACTTGTGATTCCCACTCCTTAACTTTTTCTTTCTCCAGTCTTTATTCACTCAGTAAATGGAAACTTTTTCTGATTGCCCAGAACAAAAGGATCAGTCATCTTTGACTCTTCTTTTATACCCAACATGCAATCCATCATCAAATCCTATTAGATTTACTTTAAAAAGAACCCAGAGTTCTTAAATGTGAAATCAAAAGCACAATCCATAAAAATTAACAAGTAGGACCTTATCAAATTTTAAAACGTTTATGGTTCAAAAGATACTTGAATAAATTAAAAGACAAGCCACAGACTAGGAGAAAATATTCATAAAGCATAAATATGACAAATGTCTTGTGTCCCAAATATATGAAGCACACTTATAACTCAATAACAGGGAAGAAAGTAAACCACTTAAAAACTCAGTAGAAGATTTGAAAAGACAATTCATTAGAGAAGATATACAAATGGCCAATAAATGCATGAAAGTATGTTCAATATCATTAGTCATTAGGGGCATGCAAATTAAAATGACAAAATACTACATCATATCTACTAGAATAGCTACAATAAAAAAGATGATAAGTTTTGGTGAGGATATGGAGAAACCTGAATCCCCACACATCATCATTTAATGGTAATATATAAAGACACAGTCACTTTGGAAAATTGTTTTTCACTTCCTTAACATGTTGGATATAAACTTACAATAAGATCCAGCAATTCCACTCCTAGGTGTCTATTCAAGAAAAATGAAAGTATACGTCCACACAAAGACTCATGTGTAAATATTCAAAGGAGTATTATTCATATTAGTCAGTAACTAATGACTAATGTCCATCAATTGTTGAATAAACAAAATGTGATATATTCATTCAGTGGAATACTATTCAACAATGAAAAGGAATAGACTACTGTTCCATGCTACAACATAGATGAACCTCAAAAGCACAATGTTAAGTGAAAAAAGCAAGATGCAAAAGACTACATATTGTATGATTTCATTTATATGAAATGTTCAGGAAAGGCAAATCCATAAAGACAGAAAGCATATTAGTGGTTGCCTAGAACTGGGAGTGGGAGCAGGAATTAAATGCAAATGGCAATGAGGGATCTTTGGGGAATGATGGAAATGTTCTAAAACTGAATTGTGGTGATGCTTGCACAAATCTATAAATGTTTAATAAAAATTATACATTTTAACTGGATGAAATTCATGGTATATAAATGATACCTCAACAAAGATGTTAAAAATATGGGAAAAAAATCTGAAGTATGACCATTTTTTTTACTACCTCTCCTACTGACCACGCAGCCACTATCTCTTGTGTAAATTACTTTAGAAGCTTAACAGAAATCTGTTTCCACCCCTTAGAATCTAGTCTTTACACAACTGACAGAAGAATCCTTTCAAAATAAAAAACAAATTGCATAACGCTCTGCTCAAAAATCTCTCATGGCTCCTCATTCTGCTCAGAATAAAATCCAAAGTCCTTCTATGGCCAGCGAAGTGCTGCATGCTCTGCTCTGTGAGGTCCCTGACTCTCCTTCTATTATTCCCTTCTTATTCATCAGTCCCATCCACTCAGGCCTTCTTCCTGCTCTTCAACACATCATACTTCTGCCTCCGGGCCTTTGCATTAACCCTTCCCCCTGCCTGTAATATTTTTTCTTGAGGTATCTTCATTGCCACTCTCACTTCACTTGGGTCTCCTGAATCTTATCAAAGAAGACATCCCTGACTACATCATATTTAAAGGAGAACACCATTACTCATTCCCTGTCCCCTCACATCAGCACTATCCTCTTATCCGCTTTATTTTTTTTATAACACTTATCATCTTTTTACACATTTTGATTGGTGTGTGTGTGTGTGTGTGTGTGTGTGGTCTCCTTACCACCCTGCCTAGAAAGGAAGCTCCATGAAAACAAGCATCTAGTCTCCTGTCTATTTTGTTCATCGCTGAATCTCATTTGATTCCCACAAACACAATGTGACCTAGGTCACTTACAGAGGAAAACAATGAAGCTCATGAGATTTAGGCACTTATTAAAGGTCACACAGACAGTGATCAAGTAAGCTGGAATTCAAGGCTAGGGCTGCCTGACTCCAACCAAGAGAGCCTACCAAGAAAAGGAGTTAAATCACATCCCATAGAATAAAGTTTTATTTATTCTCTTCCTCTTAAATCAGAGTTAACGGGCTTAATCACCACGTTGAATTCCTTGAGTCTCTGTATGTCAGTAAGATCTGTGTAATACAAAAGTAAGAGATGTTGCTGCAATATCTTGGCTTCTTCACATTTGCTTCAGTTTTAAAGAATTCAACCCCCTTGTTCCATAAACTGAAGTAAACACATTTCAGAAAAATTAAAAATCCCAACGCTTACATAACTCCAATTTAACATCAAAATTAGAAGGGTAGGAATATGTAAGATAGATGACACCGATCCATCACAATCTCTCTCTTCCTCCAGAGCAAATACACTTACTACACATCTTCATAGCAATCTGCATGATATATTAGTTGTAATCACAGGATAGCCTTACCTTTTAAAATTGTGGTTTTGTTCAAAAGTTGTACGCATAAAATGTAATCAAGAAAAGAATAAACTACTTATTTACATCTAAGCTCATTTCAATGCCAAGAGACTTTGTTTTTACAGTTTCCTTCTTTCTATCTCTTCCTTTATATCTTAGAAATCTTCCCAATATACAGATGTACTTATGGACACAGTAATGACTTCAGGATGCTCTGAGGATATTAGCTAGTGCCAGAGAGAAAAGAAAGGAACAAAAAGGAAAAGTGATGCCTGGGGCAATGATAGCATGACTTAGGAAGTGTTCTTGAGGCTGAAGATTTAACTTTATCTTGTAGTCATTTTGAAGAGTTTACTACAGCTCCAGTGAATAATGAAAGTAAAAATGTTCCTAAAAGGACATATGTAAACAGAAATATTTGGTGTTGTTTCTTATTTTCAAGGCATCAAGATAATGTGCCAAGGGTGTACATCAAGGGTGTACTGGGATCTTTTCATTTTTATGCAGTTTTCTTCTGCTTGTTGATCTTGCTTTTGACAAGATAGATGGAGAAACACTTCATTGGTTAGGAGGAAAAAGATTTCCAAACTCTTAATCTTTCATCTTTAGCCATGAAGTTATTCATTATTGGAAACACACAGGTGATTATGATTAATATTATATCAACTCAATGAAATTAATTTTTCAAGGTGAAAGTGGTGATACATAAGCTATCTTCTTATATTACTAGCCACCCTAAATCTTCCAACTTTCAAATAATCTGCTACCTCTATATTTTGTCAAATTTAACTCTCCTGTGTTCTTAATGGATTCCAGCTTTAAACATCATGAAGAGAGAGCTAACTAAGCAATGACTTCTTTCAAATTTTTATTGAAGTATACTACACATATCAAAAAATACACATAAGTTAACAACTAAGAGAATTTTCATGATCTGAACACATGAGTGTATTCACTATGCAGATCAAGAAACAACCTCAACTGCACTAAGTAACTCATATTTTAATTTAGCGTTCATCTCCAATGTCTTCTTTACTAAACATTATGAATCTATTATATAGAATGTAAACTTTTTAGTATACTCACATTCAATCCTATAAATATAAGTTTTAATCCAAACATACAAAACACGATTTCTTTAACAAATATCAAAGGATTGTTGTTCTCGATGAAATGCAGCCAATCTCACCATTATGTTCCTTTGCTATTGTCATTCAAAATATTTAAATAATCTTGATTCCTTCAATTCCTTGGAATTGACCCAAGACAATTTCTTCCAAACATCCCACAAAATTTGAATACTGTAATGAGCTAATAAGTTGGGGAATTCCAGTCAAGGGACAAAAATAACAACAGAAAATAATTAAAACGATCACAACACTACACTAATAATCAGTTTGCCTATTCTCTTTACAATGAAGAATAAACACTAAGGCCTATATTTAGCCCAGGTGGAAAGTTAATGGCTTAGATGTAAATAACCATTTTTTCTCTCAACTTATTTTGATGTGGATATGCCTCAAAGGCCAAAAGTACAGCTCTTTCATGAAGTTATCCTAAGGTATGAAATGAATCTTCTTCCCAAATGGAGCTGTCATTAGTGGTACCAGGAGGACAGAGAAAAGTATTCATGCTACAGGTTTCTCTGCTCATGACTGTGTGGCCTTGGTCTGCAGCCCATGCACAAATGGTCTGTTGGTCTGTGGCAGGAGACAGTAGTCTTTCCATGGAACACCTGAGGCACACAGGATACTCGACCTCAGCTGAACAGCCCCAGAGATTTGCTTAGATGTCCACAATTCATTGGGACTTGCATTTCCTACTGGTGAAGGTACAGGTATATGATACTGTGAAGAGGCCAATCATGGAAAATGTTTCTAAATAAATTATATTAATTTGATTGTGAGATATATTACCCAAATACCACTGAAATCCCAATGGAACTTAAGTTGTCCCCTAAAAAATCCCAACTCTTCAGAATGACTACAAAATAAAGTTAATTCTTCAGCTTCAAGAACATTTCCTTAGTCACATTTTTGTTTATCCTTCACTGCTTCACCTTTCTTCTTTCCTACTCATCTCCTGGCTATACACCCTACTCACCTAGCACATATTTGCTGAGTGTTTGCATTGTCCCAGGCACTCTGCCAGACACTGATATAAAGTCCTGAGTATAACAAAAATCGGCCTTACCTTAAAAGAGCTTATAGTCTAATGGGAGAGGCAAATTAATCAAATAACCAACAACAATATCTTCATCTGTTATACCTCCACTCCTTTTTCTTATATCATTGCTCTCCTTTTTTTTTTTTTCTTTTAACAACTTTAAACGAGTATAACTGCCTTATACTGCTGTGAGTTTCTGCTGTATAAATAAGTGAATCAGATATACATAAACACATATCCCCATATCTCCTCCTTCTTACATCTCCCTAACTCACCCCTCTAGGTGGACACAAAGCACCGAGCTGATCTCCCTGTGCTATGTGGCTGCTTCCCACTAGCTATCTATTTTACATTTGGTAGTGTATATATATCCATGCCACTCTCTCACTTCATCACAGCTTACCCTTCCCATTCCCTGTGTCCTCAAGTCCATTCTCTACACCTACATCTTTACTCTTGTCTTGCACTAGGTTCTTCAGAAATCTTTTTTTTTTTTTTACTTTCATGTATATGTGCTAGCATACGGTATTTGTTTTTCTCTTGCTGACTTACTACACTCTGTATGACAGTCTCTAAGTCCATCCACCTCACTACAAATAACTCAATTTCATTTCTTTTTATGGCTGAGTAATATTCCATTGTACATAAATGCCACATCTTCTTTATACCGTCATCTGTCGATGGACACTAAGGTTGCTTCCATGTCCTGAATATTGTAAATACAGATGCAGTGAACATTGTGATACATGACTCTTTTGGAATTATGGTTTTTTCAGTGTATATGCCCATTAGTGGGATTGCTGGGTCATATGGTAGTTCTATTTTTAGTTTTTTAAGGAAACTCCATACTGTTCTCCATAGTGGTTGTATCAATTTACATTCCCATCAACAGTGTAAGAGGATTCCCTTTTCTCCACACCCTCTCCAGCATTTATTGTTTGTAGATTTTATGATCATGGCCATTCTGACCAGTGTGAGGGGATACCTCATTGTACTTTTGATTTGCATTTCTCTAATGATTAGTGATATTGAGCATCCTTTCATGGGTTTGTTAGCAATCTGTGTATCTTCTTTGGAGAAATGTCTATTTAGGTCTTCTGCCCATTTTGGGATTGGGCTGTTTGTTTTTTTCATAATGAGCTGGATGAGCTGCCTGTATACTTTGGAGATTAATCCTTTGTCAGTTGCTTCGTTTCCAAATATTTTCTCGCATTCTATGGGTTCTCTTTTCATCTTGTTTATGGTGTCCTTTGCTGTGCAAAAGCATTTACGTTTCATTAGGTTCCATTTGTTTATTTTTGTTTTTATTTCCATTTCTTTAGGAGGTGGGTCAAAAAGGAACTTACTGTAATGTATGTCATAGAGTGTTCTGCCTATGTTGTCCTCTAAGAGTTTGATAGTGTCTGGCCTTACATTTATGTCTTTAATCCATTTTGAGCTTATTTTTGTGTATGGTGTTAGGGAGTGTTCTAATTTCATTCTTTTACATGTAACTGTCAACTTTTCCCAGCACCATTTATTGAAGAGGCTGCCTTTTCTCCATTGTATATTCTTGCCTCCTTTTATCAAAGATAAGGTGACCATATATGCATAGGTTTATCTCTGGGTTTTCTATGCTGTTCAATTGATCTATATTTCTGTTTTTGTGCCAGTACCATACCATCTTGATTACTGTAGCTTTGTAGTATAGTCTGAAGTCAGGGAGCCTGATTCCTCCAGCTCCATTTTTCTTTTTCAAGACTGCGTTAGCTATCCAGGGTCTTTTATGTCTCCATACAAATTTTAAGATTTTTTGTTCCAGTTCTGTAAAAACCACCATTGGTAATTTGATAGGGATTGCATTGAATCTGTAGGTTACTTTGGGTGGTATAGTCATTTTCACAATATCGATTCTTCCAATCCAAGAACATGGTATATATCTCCATCTGTTTGTATCATCTTTAATTTCTTTAATGAGTGTCATACTTTTCTGCATACAGGTCTTTTGTCTCCTTAGGTAGGTTTATTCTTAGGTATTTTATTCTTTTTGTTGTAATGGTAAATGGGAGTGTATCCTTAATTTCTCTTTCAGATTATTCATCATTAGTGTATGGGAATGCCAGAGATTTCTGTGAATTAATTTTATATCCTGCTACTTTACCAAATTGATTGATTAGCTCTAGCAGTTTTCTGGTAGCATTTTTGGGATTCTCTGTGGATAGTATTATGTCATATGCAAACACTGACAGTTTTCCTCCTTTTCTGATTTGGATTCCTTTTATTTCTTTTTCTTCTCTGATTGCTGTGGCTAAAACTTCCAAAACTATGTTGAATAACAGCGGTGAGAGTGGGCAATCTTGTCTTGTTCCTGATCTTAGTGGAAATGATTTCAGTTTTTCACCATTGAGAACGATGTTGGCTGTGAGTTTGTCATATATGGCTTTTATTATGTTCAGGTAAGTGCCCTATATGCCTACTTTCTGGAGGTTTTTTGTCATAAGTCGGTGTTGAATTTTGTCAAAAGCTTTTTCTGCATCTATTGAGATGATCGAATTTTTTTTCTCCGTCAATTTGTTAATATGGTGTATCACATTGATTTATTTGCATATATTGAAGAATCCTTGCATTACTGAGATAAACCCCACTTGATCATGGTGTATGATCCCTTTAATGTGCTGTAGGATTCTGTTTGCTAGTATTTTGTTGAGGATTTTTGCATCTATGTTTGCCGGTGATATTGGTCTGTAGTATTCTTTTTCTGTGACATCTTTGTCGGTTTTGGTATCAGGGTGATGGTGGCCTCATAGAATGAGTTTGGGAGTGTTCCTCTCTCTGCTACATTTTGGAAGAGTTTGAGAAGGATAGGCATTAGCTCTTCTCTAGATGTTTGATAGAATTCACCTGTGATGCCTTCTGGTCCTGGGCTTTTGTTTGTTGGAAGATTTTTAATCAGAGTTTCAATTTCAGTGCTTGTGATTGGTCTGTTTATATTTTCTATTTCTTCCTGGTTAAGTCTCGGGAGATTGTGCTTTTCTAAGAATTTGTCCATATATTCCAGGTTGTCCATTTTATTGGCATCAGTTGCTTGTAGTAATCTCTCATGATCCTTTGTATTTCTGCAGTGTCAGTTTTTACTTCTCCTTTTTCATTTCTAATTCTATTGATTTGAGTCTTCTCCCTTTTTTTCCTGATGAGTCTGGATAATGGTTTGTCAATTTTGTTTATCTTCTCAAAGAACCAGCTTTTAGTTTTATTATTGTTGTTATTGTTTCCTTCATTTCTTTTTTAATTTATTTCTGATATGATCTTTATGATTTCTTTCCTTCTGCTAACTTTGGGCTTTTTATTGTTCTTCTTTCTCTAATTGCTTTAGTTGTAAGGTTAGGTTAGAGATGTTTCTTGGTTTTAGAGGTAGGATTGTATTGCTATAAACTTCCCTCTTAGAACTGCTTTTGCTGCATCCCATAGGTTTTGGGTCATTGTATTTTCATTGTCATTTGTTTCTAGGTATTTTTTGATTTCCTCTTTGATTTCTTCAGTGATCTCTTGGTTATTAAGTAGTGTATTGTTTAACCTCCCTGTGTTTGAATTGTTCACAGTTTTTTTCCTGTAATTGATATCTAGTGTAATAGCGTTGTAGTTGGAAAAGATACTTGATACGATTTCAATTTTCTTAAATTTACCAAGGCTTGATTTGTGACCAAGATATGATCTATCCTGGAGAATGTTCCATGAGCACTTGAGAAGAATGTGTATTCTGTTGTTTTTGGATGGAATGTCCTATAAATATAAATTAAGTCCATCTTATTTAATGTATCATTTAAAGCTTCTGTTTCCTTATTTATTTTCATTTTGGATGATCTGTCCATTGGTGAAATTGGGATGTTAAAGTCCCCTACTGTGATTGTGTTACTGGTGATTTCCCCTTTTATGGCTGTTAGCATTTGCATTATGTATTGAGATGTTCCTATTTTGGGTGCATAAATATTTACAATTGTTATATCTTCTTCTTGGATTGATCCCTTGATCATTATGTAGTGTCCTTCTTTGTCTTTTGTAATAGTCTTTACTTTAAAGTCTATTTTGTCTGATATGAGAATTGCTACTCCAGCTTTCTTTTGATTTCCATTTGCATGGAATATCTTTTTCCATTCCCTCACTTTCAGTCTGTATGTGTCCCTAGGTCTGAAGTGGGTCTCTTGTAAACAGCATATATACAGGTCTTGTTTTTGTTTGCATTCAGCCAGTCTATGTCTTCTGGTTGGAGCATTTAATCCATTTACACTTAAGAGAGTTATTGATATGTGTGTTCCTACGACCATTTTCTTATTTTGGGTTTGTTATTGTAGGTCTTTTCCTTCTCTTGTGTTTCTTGCCTAGAGAAGTTCCTTTAGCATTTGTTGTAAAGCTGGTTTGGTGGTGCTGAACTCTCTCAGCTTTTGCTTGTCTGTAAAGGTTTTAATTTCTCCATCGAATCTGAATGAGATCCTTGCTGGATAGAATAATTTTGGTTGTAGATTTTTCCCTTTCATCACTTTAAATATATCCTGCCACTCCCTTCTGGTTTGCAGAGTTTCTGCTGAATTATCAGTTGTTAACCTTATGGGGATTCCCTTGTATGTTATTTGTTGTTTTTCCCTTGTTGATTTTAATATTTTTTCTTTGTATTTAATTTTTGATAGTTTGATTAATATGTGTCTTGGCATGTTTCTCCTTGGATTTATCCTGTATGGGACTCTCTGTGCTTCCTGGACTTGATTGACTATATCCTTTCCCATTTTAGGGATGTTTTCAACTGTAAACTCTTCAAATATTTTCTCATTCCCTTTCTTTTTATCTTCTTCTTCTGGAACCCCTACTATTCGGAGGTTGGCGTGTTTAATGTTGTCCCAGAGGTCTCTGAGACTGTCCTCAATTCTTTTCATTCTTTTTTCTTTATTCTGCTCTGTGGTAGTTATTTCCAATATTTTATCTTCTAGGTCACTTATCCGTTTTTCTGCCTCAGTTATTCTGCTATTGATTCATTCTAGAGAATTTTTAATTTCATTTATTGTGTTGTTCATCATTGTTTGTTTGCATTTTAGTTCTTCAAGGTCCTTGTTAAATGTCTCTTCTGTTTTCTCCGTTCTATTTCCAAGATTTTGGATCATCTTTACTATCATTATTCTGAATTCTTTTTCAGGTAGGCTGCCTATTTCATCTTCATTTTTTTGGTCTGGTGGGTTTTTCCTTGTTCCTTCATCTGCTGTGTATTTCTCTGTCTTCTCATTTTGCTTAATTTACTGTGTTTGGGGTCTCCTTTTTGCAGGCTGCAGTTTCATAGCTCTCATTGTTTTTGGTGTCTGCCTCCAGTGGCTAAGGTTGGTTCAGTGAGTTGTGTAGGATTCCTGGTGGAGGGGACTGGTTCCTGTTTTCTGGTGGATGAGACTGGATCTTATCTGTCTGATGGGCAGGACTATGTCCCATAGTGTGTTTTGGTGTGTCTGTGAACTTATTATGATTTTAGGCATCCTCTCTGCTAATGGGTGGCGTTGTGTTACTGTCTTGCTAATTGTTTGGCATAGGGTGTCCAGCACTGTAGCTTGCTGGTCGTTGAGTGAAGCTGGAGCTGGAAATCTTCGCGTTGAGATGGAGATCTTTGAGAGATCTTTTGCTGTTTGATATTACATGGTGCTGGGAGGTCTCTGGTGGATCAATGTCCTGAACTCTGCCCTCCCATCTCAGAGGCTCAGGCCTGACACCTGGCCAGTGCACCAATACCCTGTCAGCCACACAGCAGGCTTGTCTTGGGCACTGCAAGATGAGCTGACCTCCGCACTGGCCGCCAGAACCTTAAAATGTATATAAAAGCTTTAATGGGGTTTAGTCACGTATACAGACCATCCAGATGGTCTCAACCACCCATCATACTCCTTTCCTTTGGCTTTTAAATGCTACTCATCTTCCATGGCCAGGTTGAAGTCTTTTTATCCATACAAGTTTTCCTTGCCTTACTGCAGTCAACCCACAGTAACCTGCACTTTCTCTGAAACCCGTACACCATTGACCTTACCAGCATCATCAAATCATCTAAATTCATGCCACCACTAGTGAGTTTATAACACAAGGCAGACATCAGTAACTGATCACAGCACTCTTTCCACTGAGCCAGAAAGTAGCCTCAAGATTGCACCCAATACAGAATGTCAGGCAGCCACTGCCAGTCAAGTGGAGTTTATTCTTTGAAAGAAACATACTGTCGTCCTCCATCCATTCCATTAACTAGGCAGTTATCTTTCACCTCTATCTTCTGTTGTCATTACATCCTCATGTGTAGGTATTATCTCCACAACCACATACCAAATACCTTAAGTGATGGTGACTATGTCTTATGTTTCTTTTAATAGTTCTAATTCAGCAGCTATATGTTGAGCTCAGATGATGGGAAAGCCCTGTTGTTGGTGCTACAGAGAATACAGGGACGAATAAGATACAGTCCCTCCTGCCAAAGGTTCCAATTTTTTGAGGGATAAGTAGTTCATAAATATCTACAACTCATAGCAGAGTAAAATGAATGTCATAAGAAAGTCCTGAAGGTTCGTAGAAGCCACAGATCAGATCCACTTGGAAGGAGAAGGGAAGGCTTCTTAGAGAAAGTGGTACCTGAGATGAACACTGATGACTGGAGAAAGAGAAAGAGGAGGAATACCATCACTCTCCAGACACAATGAAGAGCATAAGCAAAGCCACCAAAAGAGGAAAGTTTAGAACCCTTCACGTATCTACTTTGGCCCCAAAGTATTGATACTTAGCACGACCTCTCATTCATAGTAGGTATTCAGTGAGTGCTAGTAGGTAGATACTTTAGGCAGTACCTGGTTAATTAACAATATAAAGGAACCAAAAAGTCTGTGAGCACCTTATATGAACACATGCACACACACACAACACACTCCAGAACATCAGACATTTCCAAAAATGGGACTCCAGGCTCCAAAATGTTACAGAGATACAAGTGAGGGAACACAGAGCAGATTCCTTTTTCTGATTGTGTTGATGCTATTGATGGATTACGGTTTTATTCTTTCGGGATTATGGATCTGAGAGATTTTTGGTCTTCAATCTTTTGAGGAATTTATGTTCAATAGATGTTCTTGGGATATTTATCAGTGGTATATAGAAAGAAGCTTTGTACTCAGGTTAACTTGAGGAAACACCTGTCAACTGAGGAAAAAAAAAAACACATAACATGAGAATTGTTAGTTAAGTTTTATTTGGAGCAAAATAAGGACAATAGCCTGGAGACAGCCTCTCAGGTAGCTCTGAGAAACTGCTCTGAAGAGATGGGGTTGGGGGGTCAGTATATATGTGATGTTGGTGAAGGGAGATACATGCAATCATGCACACATTTTGTCAGAGGCTTGCTGCTAGTCACAAGGAGCAGATGTCTCCATTAATGATTTAGTGTTTTTCTGGATATGAGAAGATGCAAGAATTTGGGCTCATAAAATCTCCTGAAAATATCTATCTGAAGGCCTGTTCTGCCAGTTTTTCTCAGAGCAGAGTGCCTCATTCCTGATCTCCACACTGAACTCCTTTCACGGTGTGTTGAAGGTCAGCAACTGCAGTGGCTAGTGACTTAATTCTTGTAGAGGCAGATGGTGGCAAGTGACAATTCTTAGCTGGTACACAGAGCTAAGTGAGGTTTAATGGCTATCTTTTTCATAGTACTTTTCAGAGGCTTTGACAAGCTGTGTCACCATGATTCTCCAACAGGAGGAGGATGGTATGATCATTTCCTAAATACATTTGACTATAGTACCTTTTTTTAAACGGAGGCTCTCATGGTACAAATATTCCATAGAACACTTTATGACTTGATGAGTTAAATACAATTATTTAGAAAATATAGAAAATTAAACCCAGTTTTGCCTAAATGGTGAAGACAGAAGTATCAACCAGTAAATGTGAGCATACAGGAAATCTTATAGATGCTTGATCTATTCCCTTCTTTATCTACCCTCCATTTTACCACCTCCCATCCCAACCTAACCACTAGGTATAATAAAAGCTATCATTTATTGAGTCTTCACTATGTGCCAGGCTCTGTTTCAAGTGCTTTGACTCTCACAATAATCCTATGAAGTCAGCACTATTATTATTCTAATTTTATAAATGAGGCAACCTAAGGCACAGAGAAATTGAAGAATTTCCCCATGGTCACCTAAAGAGTAAGTGGTAAAGCCAGTATACAAATGTATACCAGGCAGAGCTACACTTCTAACTACCACACCAGTGTCTACCCCAGAGAGCGAGAAGGAGAGAGAGAGAAAGATAGAGAGAGCACATGACTACCCTTCTCTCCTCTTTCACCCACTGCTTATGACAGGTGAATTTGCCAATACTCCTCTCACCCATCCATCTCTCCACCCACCCATCCATCTCTCCACCCACCCATCTCCCCTACCCAGGCTTCAGAGAAATAGGAATCCACTCTTCCCTCATACAGCATCTGGTGCTTCTGGTTAAAATCATCTCAGTCTAGCCATGTGGCCTTTTGTTTCCTTACTCTATAATGTGAAACTTCTTCCCAAATATCTCACTCAGCAGTTCCACCTTGATGAGTGAAATCACAAGTTTCAGGAGGAAGCAAATTATACAGCCTTAGCAATTACTCTAGGCAACACAGTGTGAAAAGAAATCAACATATATTACTTGTATTTGATTGAAATTTCTTTTGGAAGGATTGAGGGAGGAGGCGGGGGTGGGGGGTGGGGGCAACTTTCTCTCAGCAGAGATTCCTCTAAATTTCCTTCCTAGCTTCGAAAATAATAATTCCAGGTCACTGCTCTGGCCTTCCACTCTCAGCAGTCTGTCCCAATTTTTACTACTTCCTCCCAAAGAAAGAAAAAAATCCCTTTGACCTTCTCCCTCGACCTCTCTCATCAAACTCCACCTTGCTGTCATGCTTGGGCATTCCAAACTCCCACACAAAACCTTTTCTTTCACCTCATTTCTTTTTTTCTCTCATTACGGATTCATGTCTTTGCTCCTCTCTGCCTCTCACTGCCATGTGACAAATCCCTCTTAAAATAACGCTGGTGACTCACCCAGTGGATACTGTATTCCCTTTGTATGTACATTTTTTCCCCAAGGGGCATAAAGAGTGTCACAGATATTCAGTTTTATTTTTACCTCATCCTTGTAAAATGATAGTCTGTCAAACAGGGATAGAAATGTAGTTTGGGCTTTAAGTCGGAAGCACTTGAGTATAAAGGCAGATAATCAGTTTTTTAGTCTTTCAGACCTCCTCCTTCTCTGCATCTCTTCCTTGGTACTATTTATTTTCTTCAGAGTCTATTAGTAACCACACCAGAAATTAGACTAAAATCTTACCAATCAGTTGTGCTGTTTCTTAACCATCCACCCAAGCTGGAAATCTCAGTGCAGTTTCAACTCCTCCAACTAATTTATTCTACACATCCAGTTGATAACCAAGCCATTCTAATTCTGTCTCAGGCCCCTCACTGCTACAACCTAATTCAGGCCACCATATCCTCCAGCCTGACCCATCTTTTCCAACCTGACTCAGTGTTCACTTCACTATTCCCCTCCACCCTCAACCATTTTCTGCCCTCCTCCAAGTCAAACCTGATTATGCTGCTCCCTGGGACCTGCATTTAGAATCACACGCTTTGGCATGGCACTCTGGGTGATCTCAATCTAGCCTTGGCTTCCTTTCCTCTGCGATTTCTGAGCTCTTTACCCCAGCCACCCCAGAAATGAGCAGTTTCCCTGAACAGGCCTTGATTTACCTGCCTCTGTGCTTTCTCATTCGCACATTTCCCTCTGGCAGGAGTGTCCACCCCTACTGTTTCATCCTGGCATTTTTCTTCTCAGGTTTAAAGGTACAGTTTTTATATCACCTTTCCTGTAGAGCTTTTCCTAACTTCCCCAGAACAGATTTAAATAGTCTCTCTTCTGCATTCCTATAGCTCTTTATGATAACTGCTGAGGTACAGATACGTATAATGTAGTGTATATTCCACAAAAATTTATTGGAAGCCTATGATGTGCCAGGCACTATACCAGGTACTAGGTACACAGAGATCAAATTCGCAGTCCCTACCCTGACTACTAAGTAAGATAGAAAGTAAAGCAAAATAAATTTGTATCTCAGAGTGATATGAATGATAGTAGAGGTAAGCCCAGGGGCTGAGTGGGCCCATGAGAGGGGTGTCACCTAGGCTGGGGACATCAGAAAGGTCTCTAAGAGGAGGTGAGCCCTGAGCTAAGTTGTTTGGAACATTCAGGTGGGAATGGCTTTGGTGACTGCACTTTCTCCCCATGAGATCATGGGCTTTATGATAGCAGACTAGATCCTGTGCTCCTTGTAGTATGCAGATGCTCCATAAATATTCAGAAAATTGAATAAATCCCAAAACGATTGGTCTGTGGATGTCTAAAACCCAACTGATATCAAGTTTATTGCCTCTCAACCCTGCCTTATCCTTCCTTTTGTTGGTTGGCTTCAATCTTGGCTTCACAGATCCAACATGAGGAAAAGGAAAAATGTGTCACAGCATGCCAGACCAAGTTCAAAAGTTATCAGGCCCAGAGCCACTTCCCAACTGTCTTCCCAGCTCCTGTCTTCCTCTCTGCACACCGTTTACCACCTGGCAGCCAGCGTCATTTCCCACTACCTTTAGGATGGAGTAAAACTCCTCCATCTGGCAGACAAAGCCATTGGTGATCTCCTCCAACTCTCTAACCTCACCTTTTGCTCACACTCTCTTTGTAGTCAAAGCTTAGCTTTGTCCCTCAGTCATATTAAACTACTTTCATTTCCTTAATGCATCTGGATTTCTCTCGCCTGCTGGTCTTTTCATGTGTTGCTTGTTCCTTTGCCTGGATTTCACTGAACTCCCCTGGATAACTCTGACTCATTCTTTATGTCTCAGGTTAAAATCTATTTTCAAGGGGAAGCCTGTCCTGACCCTCTCCACCTGCTAGGACCTGAACAGGTTTGCTCCTGTCTGCCCCAAATTCACAGTCCCTGCTTCCCCTATCATCACAGGTTACAGTATTGTTGAAATTGTCTGCTTAGTTGTGTAAGCTCCCTGAAGGTGAGGATTGTGTCTGGTTTCACCACTGCATTCCAGTGCTCAGCAAAGTGTCTGAACTACGTTAGGCACTCAATAAGAATCTGTTGGTTGAGTTAGTAGATAAAAGAACCCTGGGGTGGAGTGGAAGGTTGGGGTTAGCAGATGCAAACTATTATATATAGAATGGATAAACAACAAAGTCCTACTCTATAGCACAGAGAACTATATTCTGTGCTATATCAATCTCCTGTGATAAACCATAATGGAAAAGAATATAAAAAAGAATATATATATATACATATATAATATACATATATATAAAAAACTGAATCACTTTGCTGTACAGCAGTAATTAACACAACATTGTAAATCAACTATACCTCAATATAAAAAAAAAATTATAAATAAATAAATAAATACCCTGGAGTAAGGAATAGAAGGCACATCTTATCAGAATGTAAGCTCTGTGAAAGCAGGGGCTTTGTTCTGCTTATACAGCCTCTGGCATATAATAGACCCTCAACAAATATTTACTGAATGAATGAGCTAATTAATTAATTAAGTTGGTTAAATATATTATGTAGGTCTTAGTAGACTTTTCATGGGTATATTACATATGGTTTGGTCTTCAGGAAACTGGCTCCTAAAGCGAGGAAGGCAGCATGACATACATAGTGGTTAAGAGCATGAACTTGGAGCCAGGCTTCCATGGGTTCAAATCTGAACTCTATCCAACACAAGCCAATAGTTTGTCTTAGGTGTTTTGTCTTTAACTGAGGTCTATAATGTGATTAAATGTCTTAACATTTGCAAATCAATGAAATAGTGCTGGTTACATAGTAAAAACTATTTAAGTATTTGCTATAGATAACAGAACAATATTACAAAATGGAAAGTCAAGAAGTATTGTCCACAGTTGACAAAATAAGAAATAAATGATAGGTATATTACCTAAATCTATAAACATAGATATTTAAAATATCAACATAATTATATGTAGACAATGGAAGAAGTGACCTAAATCCTCATGTATCATAAAGGCAGCCACAAACAATATCCAAAATTCATAGCCCAGGAATTAATGGTGACCAAACATTGGTGATTTGAAGGAGACTATCAGAAGAACCATCAGCTAAAAGAGTTAAAGCAGTTGTCTGTGAGGAGGAAGGTTAGAAAACAGGAAGAATAGGGCAGGGAATTATCCATTTTCATTAGTACTCCTTTTGTACTACTTAAACTTTTGACCATGTTCATGTATTACCTTGATAAAATAAAAATATTTTTTAAATAATTGCATAGAAAAAGACAAATGAGAAGTACTTGTTATAGTCTTCAAATACTTCTAATTTATTTTTAAAAATCTGAGACTGGTGAGATAATGTGGCCCTGCTCAGAGATTGCCTACATCATAACCACTCTAAGAAGACTTGTACATTATCACTCTCCTTCCTGAGGCTGAGATAACACAGAAAGTTGCTATCTGAGATCAGGCTCAGTTTCTCAATAACTGTGTGCTCTTAGCCAAGACAATCAAGCTCTCTGTGGCTCAGTTTTCTCACCAATTAAATTGCAGTAACAGTTTTATACTCACTGTATAGTTACATCAAATATCTAGGAAAGAATAGAATACTCTACAAATGTTACAATCACAGTGGAAGAATTTCCTAGAGAAGAGAGAAATATGTGACATCTTTCTTCAAACCAACTTAGGATGTATCCTCCATTTCTTATTAATAATAGTCATTCATAATTATATATAAATTCAGAAAAAAAATTTAGAGAACATTCTCAGGATAATGATTCCCTTCTCTCTTGAGCATGCCCATATTATTACCTGTTTCAAATGCTCGACTACAATAGGTTTTCTTACACCATAGTGTCATCCGCTGGACTGTGATTTCCTGGAGAGCAGAAGTGGTGTTTTACTTATCTTGATGTATACTAAGCTTAACACAGTGCCTGTCTTATAGCAAGTACCCAAAAATGTTTGCTGGATTGAACTTTCTGTTAATAAAGTTTATTTTGTGTTATATATAATTTTAGAAATATGAAAGAGTAGAATGAAGGAAATAATGTAATATATGTTATTCCTCCCATTCATCCAACAAATATCAACTGACTCCCCGCACACAGTTCTATGCTAGGCACTGGGGACCTGGTGTAATAATACACACAAGCAGCTTCCAGTCTAGCTGCAGGATTGGGGTGGGGAAAGCACAGACAGGCAAATAAGCAATTTCAATATAAATCGGTAAGTTTTAGGTTAAAGTTAAATATAAGACACCACAAGGGCACAAAAGGGGGGTTGCCAGCCATTAAAAAAAATTAATATTTTGAGATCTCTTCTTCTTAGATTATTTCTTTGAATTGAATTGAAATCCATTAAACCACAGCATTATAGTTAGTAGACACAGGTTCTACCTAAATGATTCAAAACATCCAGTCAATTAGTTAAAAGTTATGTGCACTATTTGGTTGAAACCACTTAGCATCACATAGCCACCTTAGGTAATGTGCCAGGTTAGTAAAATGTGTTTACCCATATCCTTCCACATGTCGTATTATTATTATCTCATGAAATCCTCTAGAGTTTGGGAGACATTTGGGAAATGCAAGTACATGTTCATTCAGTAAACTTTCCTTTCATCTTCTGTGACTTGACTTAGTTATGTTTCACCCCTCATAAAACAGATGTTTTCTTCTCAGTGTTTTCTTAAAAACCAGCTTTGAAAATTATTGTGGGCAAATAGCAATGAGGAAGGGTAGATGACCCCACTTTTCACTATGAGGCTGTGTTTTAATGGTTTCCTCTGTGGTTCACTAGTTGGATGGTTAGAAGTAAGCTGATTCCAACAAACTGCTCTCAGGTAACACTCTAAAAACACTTGACATTGTTGAGTGTCCCCTTAGGACTAGAAAACAGTTAGTCCTTTCTCTTCCCTTGAAGTTATCAAGGTCTGATCAGTTTTTAGCTATTTAAAGTCAGATAGAAGTGAACGTGTACATTATCAGCTACTTGGATAGTAGAGTCAAACATGAATCAAATCAGCAATTTAATAAGAACAGGAGGGCATGAGTCTGGGGTGTTTAGTCACCAGGTGAAGTAACTTTAATTAAAACTTTACTGCAAATTGTGATCACATTCAAAAAATGTTCCAGGTGACAGTTTGGGATGTTAAAACCTTACTGGCAAAAAAAAAAAAAAAAAAAAAAAGTATGACTTGTATGATAACAAGAGTAGTGACAATTATGGAAATCATGGAAAGGCAGAGAGATCATTGCCCAATTTGAGGAGAACTGATTTTTGTTTGAATAAAGTATCTTTCCATCAAAAGTCTACTCTTGGATACTTGGGCAAATGAAAGAACTCGCAAGTTATATTTTTATTCTTTCTTTTACAGGAAATCAAATGAAACAAGAGGTATGTGTTTGCTCCAGATCAAACTTGAATGAAGCCACTTTTTGAGTACAGAACCCTCAGTATGGGGACCCAATAATTGTTGGATGATTTTCTTGCTTATTCCAAAAAAAAAGAACTCCATTATGAAGACAGGTTGAAATAAACATTAAATTGTCATTATCACAGGTGTCAACTATGACTCATGTGTAGAGAACCATTTCACTCTAGAACCTAAGAATGATGAATATAGTTTTCATCTCTGATAAACACTAACCAAAATCTCTCCCATCATGGATACCATCAAAGAAGTACAGTTAGAACAGAAATAGAACACAAATGATGTATTATATTTCCCAATGAATAAACTTTGGGACTGTTCTTAATAATAAATATTTATTAATAAAAGCATCTAAATGAATATGTAAGACATACAAATATAAAAGAATAATTTGACTCATGCAGCACTTTTATAAAAGGTGAATATAATGTAATTAGTCCATGAGCTTTAAAGGGAAATGAGCTGCCTGGCTAGTGAGGGGGCAAGGTGCCAAAGGGTCACTACCCAGTCAGGGTCACAGCTGTATTGCTGGATTGTTGGGCTCCTGTAGGCTTGGTCTCGCTCACATTTCTCCTGGTGGACTTGTCTAT
>RJWK010013202.1:0-39300 GCA_004363435.1 Platanista minor
CTAACCACCTTCAAGCCGAGAAGGGAGGCTCCAGAAGGAACCAGCCCTGTTGACACCTCGATCTCAGACTTCTAGCCTCCAGAACTCTGCGAAAATAAATTTCTATTAAGTCGCTCAGTCTGTGGTACTTTGTTCTGGCAGCCCTAGAAAACTAATACAGTGATACAGATACTTGTTTGTTTGTAGGCTTGTTTATTTGTTGCATCAGCCAATTTGAGATGGTTTTTCAGTCACTTATAACTCACTAAATGCTAAAATATTCATGAACATTATTTATTTAATTCTTCCTCATTGACCTAGACCACTGGCTTTCTTCAAAAGCTTGGTGGGCCTTTGTTGCCCTTTCATGTTTAACGAAGTAGGAAATCTAATGGAAGCTCTGCATGCTGCGTTTTCTAGGGCTTCATTTCAGGCTGAAGCTGCGGAGAGCCGTTCTTCCTGCTGAGGTGCCCATTGCCAGGGTGCGGAGGCTCACTCAGCAGGGTAAGCCTGGCACCCCAGCTCTCTTCCACCATGCATTTTAGCACGTGTGTTAAAGACTTCTTTTAGCGGTTGGCCTGATTGTCTCACTTTTCAGTGCATGAGGTTGGAGAAGTGTTGGTGAGAACTGAAGGATGAAAACTTTAATCATCTTTCGACGATTCTCCGGGTTTTTTGTTTGTTTGTTTGTTTAAGCTCTACCTCTTGTTCCTGTCCTCCACCTTTCCTGCCAGCTCCATTTCTGGATATTTCTGAGACTCTGCCTGGCAGGGCGAGTTGATTCTCTACCCCACCCTAGTCTTCCCCATGGTTGTGACATCCTTAACTCTGTTTTTCCTATCCAATCTTCGCATCCGCTTTCAGTTTTCCGGAAAAGTATTTTAAGTGTCTTATCTAGGGATGACTCCCCCTCCTGTCTGTCACGAGGGTGCCATAGGAGGCAAAAGGCAAGGGGCATCTTTTATACTGAGAGCCAGAGAGGAGGTGTTAAACTTAGAGCATCCTCCCAGAAAGACCCTGGGCCCCCATAAGAGAGTCAGCATCAGTCAGCCACCAATGAAACTGTCCGACAGTAGCAGTCAGCTGGGACCTCTGCTGTGCCTGCGTTCAGTCCCCTCCTCTACCCAAAGCCAGAAGAGCCACTGGTGGCCTAGCGAGGGAGTAGAGGAGGAGGACAAGCCTATGGTGGGGAAAGAAACCAGGGGCTGACTGTGCTCCTCCATTCTCCATAAGAGGTGTCCAGTCTGTAATAGGCTGGAGCTGTGACCTTGAACTGAGTTTCAAGGTTGACTCTCACCCAGGACTAGACATTTTCATTACTAAAACTAGACTGATGGTGACTGGACTTAGGAGGGATCTTTATTATCTAAGAGTGGCTGGAAAAAAAATGAGACCTGTTTGACTGTTCATACAGTCCAAAGGGGGCGTTAAGACCACAGCATGGATTGAAAAGGACTGTGACCAATTCTTCACTAACTGACTTTTAAAAGATGTGTCAAGAATGCTTTCCTTTTAACACATGGGTTATGATGGCACCTGATGGATGGATTTGCTCTTCATTTTGTTTCTTGAAAAAACTGCTCAGATATTTTTGGGTGGTCTGTAAAGTAACAATTCTTTTAGATCAGTGCATCTTTGTTTCTTCTAATGTTTTATTCATGTGATAATCTGATGGTACTTAGGCACATGTGCAAACTGTCAGAGAAAAAATATTGATTCATAGCTTAAAAAACAAAAATAAACATAATTTCAAATATTACTGTTAGGTTGAAACTTCTGGGAGGATAAAATATTATGAAGTTGGAAAAAGGCTTCAAAATTAGGTTCATTTTCAGTTTGCCATTTATTTGGCAAATCCTGAAGATCCGCAAAAGTACTATGACTCAATGGTGCATTTTTTTGTTTGTACTTGTGCCACTTACAAGTTAAGTTGACTCTAATTAATTTTCTCTTAGAATGTGGATGAGGGCATCCATTTCAAGTATCTTGCTCACTTGCTTTCTGTCTTTTTTTCCGCCCAAGTTTTTATTATTCTCATGTAGTCGAATTATATGTATGAGAGGCAATGCTGTGCTTTGAACCCACCTCAAAAGTGTGATTTTGTAAATCAGTTTTGTTGAGGTATACTTACATACTAATACTGACATACTAATTAAATGTACTCATTTTAAGTGTCCAGTTCAATGAGTTTTTACAAATGTATACACCCATGTGACCATGGTTTAGACAAATGCATACACCATATGACTTCTGAGACACTGAATATTTGTATCATCCCACGAGGTTCCTTCAGTCCACTTGCAGTCACTTCCCCCAGCCCCCAGGAACAGGCAAAAGCTGATAAGCTTCCTGTCATTCTAGTTTTGCCTTTCCTAGAATGTCAGAGAAACTAAATTGTACTCTTTGTGTGTCTGGCTTCTTTTGTTCAGCATGGTGTTTTTGAGAATTATCCAAATTGTGATATGTATCAGTGGTTGGTTTCTTTTTGTTGCTGAGTGGTAATTCCATCCCTCATTCACTTTCTGTTGTGAGCAGTGATCTTGTACCTACAACACTTGGAAGAATGAGACGGGGATTTTATCCCCAAACATGCTATTTTATATATGTTTATATATTGTATAACCCTGAGCAAATTCCACTAAGCCAGCCTTTTCAATTTGTTAGATGTGGGCGATGATGGAATACTACTCTGTGAGTCCAAGAAAAGTCAAGTGATGGTGATGCCCTTGACAAGCATACAAATGCTAAAAGCAGCGTGAGGGATAAAAGCAGCTCTCCTTGTGAATCCAAATAGCAATGCTTTGAGCCTGAGCCAGGCAGCCACCACTACTGTATTCAATTAGGATCTTTTATGACCTCGTTTGTGGGAGGGTCATGTTTCCAACATTCATTGCTGTGAAAAATGATTACTTTCTTATATACAGAGGGTTGTGTTTTCAAATAGGAAATCAGCAGCAGGGTAGAAAGATTCTTTTAAAGATTTTTTTTTTTTTTTGATGCGGACAATTTTTAAAGTCTTTATTGAACTTGTTACAATATTGCTTCTGTTTCATGTTTTGGTTTTTTGGCCGCAAGGCATGTGGGATCTTAGCTCCCTGACCAGGGATCAAACCCACTGCCCCTTGCATTGCAAGGTGATGTCTTAACCACCAGACCACCAGGGAGGTCCCTAGAAAGATTCTTTAGGAAACACTTTTTTATTCCTAAGCAAGTATATACTCATATTTGTATAAGACACAAATTAATAACGAATGGAGGGGTAAATCGTATGTAATAGCTGTGTATTCAATCTAGAAGCACATCTCTTTCAAATTGCTCCAGTTGCCCCTAAAATATCATATCACCTTAGTTGTACGGCATCACTGGCTCTTATGCACTCTATACACTTTCACAATCAAGTTAAGGGAAGTCCAAACGCCACGTGTTTGCAGACTGTGCCTAGTTCATGGGCCGTGCTTTATGCTGTGAGGTGACATTTTGTGCTGGTCTCAGCCTGTCAATAACCAGTGTCGGGTCTGGACCAGCTGTCGAGGTTCTTATGATGATCACAAGACACCCTCAGCAATACGCATCAGAAAAACTGGGGTGGGGGTGGGGGAGGTGCGTTAGTTACAGGTCTTGGAAATTACATGGCACACCTAGGGCCACACGACAAAGTCATAGGGAGTGGGAAGGTGGAGAGACGAGGGCCTGGGGTTCTGCGTTTATTGGGGTTGGCGGTGGGGGCTTTGCATTGCTAATTCCAGCAAAGGTTTGTTTGGGCCCATGGGGAGCAAGGTCTAAGAACCAGGGTCAACTCTCTACTCACATGCCTTGGGAAGGTCCTGCTGTCACCGTCCAATGCTCACGCAGGCCCCTATGACTCAGCAGGTGAGGAATCCTCCCAGCCCTGGCCCTCCTGCAGTTCGCTTACTACTGTGGCCTTCCAGAGGCACTGTCTGCATGGTAACCTCATGAATCACCATCCCAGTAGTACCTGGGAACTTAGATGGAGGAGTCTGGGTCTTGCCACAAGGGCTTCTTCCTGTCCGCCTCCTCAAGACCGATCCACCCTCCTCTCAGGAAGGAAATCTTTCATTTGTGATTGTTATTAACAGCAACAATATCACAACAAGGTGCTTATTTCCTTTTTGAAAACACAATCCTCTGTGTATGAAAGAACAATCATTTTTCACAACAGACATTGTGATGGTTAATTTTATGCATCAACTTGACTGGGCTAAGGGATGCCCAGGGAGCTGGTAATACATTATTTCTGGAAGCATCTGTGAGAATGTTTCTGGAAGGGATTAGCTTTTGAATCCATAGAGTAAGAAGACTGCCCTCACCAATGTGGATGGGCATCACCTAATCTACTGAGGGCCCCAGAGGAACAAAAAGGTGGAGAAAGGGTGGATTTGCTTTCTCTTCTTGAGCTGGGATATCTTTCTTCTCTGCCCTTAGGCATCAGTGCTCCTGGTTCTCAGTTATTCTGACTCAGACCATTGGATCCCCTGGTCCTCAGAGCCTTTGGGTTCGGACTGGAACGACACCACCGACTTTCCTGGGCCTCCAGCTTGCAGACGGCAGATCATGGGGCTTCTCAGTCTTCAAAATCACGTGAGCAAATAACTCACAATAAATATCTATCTGTTTATTTATATCTGATTGGGTCGCTATCTGACTGGTTTGATTTCTCTGGAAAACCCTGAATAATACGTATTTTGGTACCAGAAGTGTTCAAGAGGAATGGAAACTTAAGGATGAATTTTCTGAGTTGGTTCTGGGTTTTCTGGAATTGCCTCCCTAATCTGATTAGACTTAAAGATGCCAGTGACTTTATTTCCAGCCGTAAAGAGAGCCCTGATAGTCCATGATATGAACTCTGTATAGCAACATGCAAAATATCTGCATTGGACCCTCCTAATCAAGCAGTTAAGTAACTCCGTGTATGATGCTTTCGAACATCATTAGAAAACTAAGGAATATAATGACGTTGTTTGGTTGCTCCTAACGTCACTGGACAAAGTGGTTGAAAGAAAAGGATTAGCTCAGGGCTTCGAATTCCCAGCTCAAATACCACATTAATGACCTAAAAGCTTCTGTGTGTTCCCTGAAGGAGACCTTGTACACGGGGCTGAAATTGCTGAAGGTCAAACACAGAGTCCCATCCTGCAGCTGGCTGAATTACAATGCAAATTGAGCTCTCAGCCTCAGAGCGTGTGTACTGGTAAAGTGAGGATACTGACGAGGAAAGAGTGAGGTCCTATAAGCTGGGGAGGGGACTTGTAGGAAGACCCTAGTGAAGCTGGGGACGTTGAGCATCTAAATTCTAATGAGTCTCCTGTGCCAGGGAGGAGGAGGTCTCCCTACCCACAGCATAGTGATCTTTCCACCTCCCATCTGAGGGATGGGAATTGGGAAAATTAAAATGGGACAAAGCTGACTGTACTTACTGAGGTTCAGCTGTTTTTCTTGAATAAACGTCCACTGTATTTACTGCTTTGGTTAATTTCCAAGTTTTGAAAAACGTGATTTTGTTGATTCTTGCCAGCGTTTTCATTCTTTTATGGAGAGGATTTTTTAAAAATAAATTTATCCCATTATTCCTACTGACGTCACCTAGGCTCATATAATGATATTATTTACTTTTTAAAAATTTATTTGTTTTATTTATTTATTTTTGGCTGCGTTGGGTCTTCGTTGCTGCGCGCGGGCTTTCTCTAGTTGTGGTGCACAGGCTTCTCATTTGGGAGGCTTCTCTTGTTGCGGAGCACGGGCTCTAGGCACGCGGGCTTCAGTAGTTGTGGCTCGCGGGCTCTAGAGCGCAGGCTCAGTAGTTGTGGCGCACCGGCTTGGTTGCTCTGTGGCACGTGTGATGTTCCCGGACCAGGGCTCGAACCCGTGTCCCCTGCATTGGCAGGCGGATACTTAACCACTGCGTCACCAGGGAAGCCCTGATGTTATTAAAAGCACGAATGCAGCCCTTTTTCTTCAGGATTCTAACAGTTATTTGCTGTTCATCCAGAGGTTACAACTGTCCATACTCGTCCACTTTTTTGAATGAAGTGGCAAATGGTTTTGTTTGTGGGAAAAAAAACCTCAAAAATAAATTCATAGTGTTTCCCTTTTAGCAGTAGCTTCCAATAATCACCACCTGTTCGGTATTTGCCACATTTCATGACGGTCTACAATAGAGTAGGGTTTATCTTCCATATTTTTTTAAATCAACGTATTATCTCCATTTGTCCAGATTTTCTCTTTTTTCAATAATTATTTATAAAATGTTTTTGATAAATAAATCTCATTGATCTTTTCTCATTTTAATTTTTCCCTCAAGCACTAGTGCAAAATGAATCAAATTCCGCAATTAGTGCCATAATTTTCATGACATTTCTGTTATCTCAAGAATGCCTCTTGTCACCGTGACCTCTAACGGGAAAACTTCCTTCTCTGAGAGTTGAATCACTGCAAAGAATCCTTCAGTATCTCAAAATAATGCTGAATATTTCCTCTTTACTTCCAAACATCGGTCCAATCTGTGTATGTTTGTTTATTTATGTGCAAGCCAAGTAAACCTAGTCTTTCTAGTTGGTGGAATAGTCATGACTTTTGAGTATTCTCATCATATGCATCTGGTCTTAGGACCCAGTTGATATAAATTATTTCTGTCCTTTTGAAAACAGTTTACAAACAGAATATTATTTGACGTTAGTCATGAAATAGGCTGTTCATCATCTCATAACTGTGACTTTTCAAAAACATCTTTCACAAAATACTTGAGAATATCTGTTTTATCCATTGTATATTCTCTTTTGATATTCTATAAATGTTACTGAGAATAGTACTTCGTATTACTGGGACTATGATTTGGGGGGAAAAACTGTTTTTCATGTAAAGTGTTGTATCAATCTCATCTTTCTCTGTGGTTTACCCTTACGGTCCTTTTTGCATTTTGGTATGATTGATAATGCTGGGAAAATCTCAATAGTCACTGAATGCTACGAATACTTCAGAATGCCTATAGCCTCTTCAATGTCCCCTGACAGGAGGAGAAGAGAGAGAAATTGAACTCGAGAGAGAAACCAGTCTGAAGTTGTAATTAAAATGCCTTACTTTTACAAATTTTACAGACGCGTATGATTATCTCAGATCATTTCCAGGGCCTTAAAAGCTGCTTGTGCAGCTGAGGCATCCAGAAGCTTAGGTATGTTTGAACCTTGACGCCAGACTTTTCTTCTCACTCTGAGATAGTAGAAATTCCTTTGATTCCCTTAAGTTATAAACAACAGTCTCCAATTAGGAATTAAGTGTCCACTGAAAAATAGTAATCAACATTTCTGCTGTCACTGACTGCTTCCTTCAGGTGGGCTGGTAGAAATGGAAATCTGTGACATGAGGAAGAAAGAGAAGCATCTCCTCTCTGTCACTCACCTGTGCCTCCCCCCACGTACCCACAAGCTGCTGCTTCTCATGCCACAGCATCTGATGGGCAGGGATTGGGGGAGTGCTGATGGGCAAGTTCCTGCTTAACTGGCACTGTTGGAAGTTGGCTTCTCTCTCTCTCGACCTGGGAGATATTAAAGCAGGTTCTCTCTCTTGCGTGGGTGTTTTCCTAACTTCTTCAGGCTCCCCCCACCTGTCAGTCTGCTGGTTGCATCTAACTGTCATCCGGGTGATGTTTTCCGTGACATCCGTTGCCACTCCTCTCTGGACCCCTAGTTTTCAGGAAATTCAAGCCACACAGACTCTCTGTTCGAGTTCCATCTTCTTCCCAGGTGGTTTACTGGTCCAGGTGTCCAAATAGATCCAGGCTGACTCTCCCCACTTTAAGGACAACATCTAGTTCATGAAAAACAGTCACCTGTCCTGTGTTCCTACTCAACCAAAGTGCAGGGCAATTCTTACGTAGCCACCTTTTTTGTTGTTGTTGTTGTTCTGCCTTTACAATAGATCTCTGTTTGTCTTTCTTTCTTTCTTTCTTTCTTTCTTTCTTTCTTTCTTTCTTTCTTTCTTTCTTTCTTTCTTTCCTTTCTTTCTTTCTCTTTCTTTCTTTCTTTCCTTTTCTTTCTTTCTTTCTTTCTGATTTTTTGTTTGTTGGTTTGCTTGTGGGTTTTTTTGTAGACCTCTAGGGTTCCTGGCAGGAGTGAGATCCCATTCCACCATGTTTCCCCCTTCCAGGAAGTATGAATCAAGTTTCCTTGAAGCATTGCCTTATACCCCCAAGAGAAAGGAGGAAGAGGATGTCCCTCCCCATCTCCCCACCCCCCCCAACACAAACTTTTATCAAGTCACACTCCCTTCCTCTTGTGTGTTGGTGGGCGGGACAAATGACACAGATTTCTCTGAGGAATTTATCTTCATAAAACTTCTTTCTACATAACCAAAATCCATTTTCTACCCTCACACTAAGAGTATCAGTTCTTAGCATTTGCTTTGATATCTACGTCTTGGTCCGACTCATAACACACTTTATTATACAGTGTCTTTTATATCTGGGTGTTTCAATCGAAACTTTCAGTATAACAACATTTACTCTTGGGGGACCTTAAAATAACAGATTCAGAAAAATCTCCTTAATTATATTCTTTGGGTTGGAAAAGATCTCAGAAAATAGAGGCTCTAGCAGATCAAAACTGGGCTTGCATCAAATATAGAAGTTGAGACCAAAGTTATTATGTTAAGTTCATTCAGTCAATCAATCAATGAATCAAAGAATCTGTCTTCCTAGACTAGCTCCTTATGTACGTAAGCAGAAAATGGAAGCTTGTTCTCTTGCATAGCTTTTTCACAGTTTGTCAGTATGAGTTCAGGAGCTAAATCAGGTATGAACTTTTACTTATGTCCAAATAGGATTTTCTCCTTGCTGTCTCTCCCACTCCCATCTAATTTCTCTACACACACCCAACAGAGACTGTTCTTTCTCCTGGTGCTCTGGTCCAGCTGTGGAGACTGCTAATTATTTGGGTAAGATTCAGAGCAAGACTGAAGCTAAATGATCTGCAATCTCTGTTTACCCTTGACAATCAGCCTTCTCCATGCTACCTTCCTGCTTAGTAGCAAAGGCAGACGACTTAATTAGTAAAAGTCATGCATAACACTGAACAAAATAGTCATTTTCAGCCTTTTGTGAATCTTTAAAAGATTAAGTTAAAAAAAAAAAAAAGCCCGTTTTGTCTGTGATAACTTAAGCCCGGGAAGGCTTTGCTGTTTATCTAGCATTTTCCTATTTTTTCCTCAATCTAATCTAATTTATCTTAAAGTACTTTCACAAATGGTCCTCACTTCTGCATAAGGTAAATACAGTACTTCAAATGTGTAAGCTCTGTCTGATATAATAAAATACCTCTGTAACCTAAAAAAACCTAGACAAAGAAAAAGGTATCTCCTAAATAAGAGTCTTCCAGGAACCTCTCTAATTTTCTATCCCTCTAATTCTTCTCATCCCCAAAACAACCATCCTTACCAGTTTGTTTCTTTTTTAAATAAATTATTTCATAATTTTACATTTGGGTTGTATGTAAACTGATCATTTCCTCCAGCATTAGTCCTCTTATTCCTTAATAATAGATCCCAATATTTAGCTGTTCCCCTTAACCCTAATGCTTTTCCCTGCTGTCTTGTCAGCTAGGTACAAATTCCAATAAGATGTTTTTTTGAGACGTAAGGAGAAATTCTGTGTGGTAATTACACACAAAAAAGTTTTTTAATGGGAAAGTCTATATTCTAAGAGGTAGCAAATACCTAAATAAAAGATTCAAGATGATCTTGGATGCTGTGGTATTCATTGCAGCACTATTTATAATAACAAAATGGTGATAGCAACTTAAAGGTCTAGCAGAAGGAGATTAACTAAATTATTATACGACCCTAGTACAAAATCCACTGCTACCATTCAAATCAAGCTTTTCAAAGATACTTAATAATACAGGAATATATCTCATTACTTACAGGCTGTGAAAGAATTAAGTAAATGTTTTTCCATACAATTGAAAGTTATACAGAGTTAAAATATTGTTTCTTAAGATTAGTTATTAACATGGAGGAATGTTTATGATACTGTGTTAAAAAAAAAAAAAGCATAATGCTCACTTGTACAACATGCGTATACACACATCAGACTAATCCTGAAAAGAAATATATGACAGGGCTTCCCTGGTGGTGCAGTGGTTAAGAATCCGCCTGCCAAAGCAGGGGACATGGGTTCGAGCCCTAGTCCGGGAAGATCCCACATGCTGCGGAGCAACTAAGCCCGTGCGCCACAACTACTGAGCCTGCGCTCTAGAGCCCAAGAGCCACAACCACTGAGCCCTCATGCCACAACTACTGAAGCCTGCACACCTAGAGCCCGTGCTCTGCAATACGAGAAGCCACCACAGTGAGAAGCCCACGCACCCCCAATGAAGAGTGGCCCTCACTCGCTGCAACTAGAGAAAGCCCGCTCACAGCAAAGCAGCCGAAAATAAATAAATAAATAAATAGAATTTATTTTTAAAAAAAGATATGACAGTGTTAAACACTGCTTTAACGTGAGTGGTGAGGCTGTGCATATAGTTTTTTCTTTTTTTCCCTCCTTTTTATATAGTTGAAAGTTTCTACAATGGCAAAGCATAATCTTTATGGTAGAAATACACATATTTCTAAGAATAAATACAAGTGCTGTAGAGACTTCAAGTAAAATGAGAGTTGGGGACCTTTCCGTGGCTTTGGCATTTAGAAGGTAATTGGAGAACTTAGCCAGGACATTTTCAGTGAAGTTGATGGGGGTGGAAGTCAGTTTCCTGTAGATTAAAATTAAAAATGGGAAGCTAAGTGTGTTAGTGAAGTTAAACCCTATTTCAAAACAGCTTGGCTACGAAAGGAAGCAGCGAGATGAAACAGTAGCTAAAGAGGGATATTAGGTTAGAAAAAGGCTATATCTATATACTTATTGGGAGATATGAGAGGATACTTAGGCGCTGTATGAAGTCGGTAGAAAAGCAAACGTTTTGAGTATAGGTTAAAAGCCTCAATTTTCTCCCTGAAAAAGGAGGGGAGATGATCAGCAGAGAGAAGTGGCTGGTGGCAGGGTTGGTTTTGTGAGGGGAATGATGAAGAATCATAATCATTGCTGTGATGAGCCACACCAGATAGCTGACCAATGAGCGTAACAACATTATACTGAGCAGAGTTGGAGTCCAGCTGCTGCTGGGTTCCCAGAAAGCCTGATAACACCAGTCTGCTCAAATGTGTGATTTAATCACAGTACGCAGGGGTCTGGGTATGGAGCAGAAAAGGTGGATAGCTGCGCCGATTCAGAGTTGAAAAATTAGAAGTTTTGGCAGGAAAATGGGACAAAAATTATAACTCCTGTGCACCTTCAGTGACATGGGAGCCGAGGGACTTGGGGTGGGAATAATTACTTTGTAAAGGAGTCGAGGTATAGCACCCAGATCAGGTAATTGACAGCATCCTCAAGAGCAGGCTGATGAACTCTGGTCACTGGGCAATCTTGGGGTCTCTCAGTTGCTAACTGGTCTAGTTCGTTATCATCGCTTAGTTGGCAGGGTTTTATTGTAAACAGGATCTGCCCAGGGAGTATTTTCCAGGCTTGCTTTCATGTATTTATTTTTCTTTAGTTTCTTAGAGGGTGGTTTCTTTTGGGGGGTGGGGGGGGCGCTGGGTTTGGTTTTGGGGTTTTTTTTCGTTTGTTTTTGAGTTAAGAGAAGAAACAGTGTACAGCATCACATACGAATTAGTGCTCATTGACTACTGAGAAGAGAGTTGCTCAGATGGAGCTGGTGAGTTCTCCCTGTGGTCTGTGCAGGTAATGGGGGCTTCCAGAAGGAGAGAAGACCCTTAAGGCCCTGCATCTTGCTGATTCCCAGGAAGCTGAACTTTCTCTGATGGAGCATCTTCACCATGATCAGGTTTTGTGTCAACCACGAGCAAAAATATGTGTGAAGACTTGAAAGGTGATGTTTCTCTCTCTGACTAGAGCAAATAAGGTAGAAGGATAGTGTGTTTTAAAAATACTTACAAATAGATATTTTCTTATTAGTACGATATAGTAGTTCACATTGCCATCTCATACATTCCAATGACATTAGAAATCAGACATGATTTTTATTCTAGATCATTGTGGTCCCAGCATCTCCAGGCTGGCGTGTTCCTTCTGATCACATAGTCAAAGGGATGGAGTAGATTCATCATAAGCGTCTACAGAGTAGGTTATTATGAGATAGAAGGTCAGCCGCTATAAAAAAAAAAAGGTCCAGATATACTGTGAGAGAGATTATGACCTCAAAGTACGAGAAGGGCTGTTATAGCATCTATAATGATTAGTATTATAGGTCGGTTTACTTACGGGCACCTCTGTACCCATTCATGGTATAACTAATAATAGATCCTGGGGGTTTTAAAAATGAGCCATGTCCTGTAAATAAAATTAATAAATGTTTCATAAGCAAGTGGGGAAAAAAGGAAAATACTATGTCTACTTTAATATTTTCAAAGACATATTGGTACTAAATTTCCACAACTAGCTAGAATGTGTCTCGGAAAATGTTTCTAAAAGCAAGCACGTCTTAAGAGAGCTTAATGATGATGATGATGATCTTTATTGAGCATACACACTGCTTGGCACTGTGCTAGGTGCTTTACATGTATTGTGTCATTTAATCTTTTCCTTAATCCTATCAAACAAGTATTCTTATTGTCGTTATTTAAAGGAAAATAAACTAAAATAGAGGTAAATTCTCGCGGTCGACGTTATACATCCTCTACCACGTAACCACCGCTACCGTGTGCGGGATTTCATGTGTCATTGTTTGTTACACTTACAATATGGTAATGTTGTTAAATTTTATGGTTTCCAAAAACGATCGGATTTTTTTTTATCCACTTATCCGGTGGGATTCGTTGTTTTTGCTTTCTGACATCATGCTATTATTACACTGAACTTCTTTTATATCTAGAGGCATACTGTTTCAAAAACTGAATTGATACAGGCAGCAAAATCTAATGATTGTGTGTCAATGTCATTAGTCGAATGGTAAAGTTAACCTGATATATCTCTTAATAAAGAAAGAGTGTCTCTACCAAAACTCATTAATGCTAAATATTTAAAATATGATCATGAATACTTTCCAACAGTGACCATAAAATGGGATTGTATTTTGTTTGTTTCTGATTTTTCTTATTTGGATCCATCTTATCTTTGAAGTTTCGTTGAATTTTAAGGTACATCATGCACACATTATTTTCTAAGCGCCATTGAGCATAGCTGTTGGATTTTTTAAAAATATATTTCTAAGGAGACACTTGAAGTGCATGTTTTAGTTTACTTTTATTATCCCAATATATATCTAAATTACTTTCCTGACAAGCGCATGGAAAATATATAACAATTTAGGCTTTAAGGAAGTTTTGTGAGTACAAAGTAAATACCATCTAACACAGGCTAACACAGGTAGTTTTTATCACCATTCTCCATGAGGGGTAATAAAGTTTATCTAAACTGGTGTCGACCTTAAAAATCATAGTTATTTGGCCAGTAAAAATGTTTTTTGGGGGGGAATAGCAGAGAAGTGCAGTTGGGGACAAGCATGCAATAGTGAAAACTACAGGCAAGTCCAACAAACAAAGGAGGAGACTGTTATTTTATACGGAAAAAAGAGGAAGTTAGGAAGGGTTGTTTTGAATGAAAGTCCACTGGGGAAAAGGGAGTCAGGGTGATGATGGTTTCTCATTGGCTGAGTTGCTGGGGTAGTGGATTTCTTACAGGAGACAAAATGTACATCTTTTCTTGTTGGGGCCTGTAACTGACGACTCTTCCTATAATTGATGTCACATGGCACCACGTGGGAGCTCCCCTTTCTGGCCTCCCAACCCCATTTTAGTGCGGTTTCCCTTTATTAAGTTTCACACTGGAGGAGAGTAATTGATCCAGTCTCCAAAATTAGAAGTGGCCCATTATTGGGAAACACTGAGTTAATTTTCTGTCAGATTTTATGAATTCGACCTGCACCTTGTCCTGACCTAACTCAGCACGTATTCCCTATAGCAGGTCCCCACTAGAAGACTGTTAGCAGGATTCCCCTGTACAACTGTTCTCTGCGTTTATCGCAAGAGGGAAAGAAATGTTTAAAAAGAAAACTTTTCTCCAGAGAGCATTTCAGTAGGACCATGACTTCCTAATTATGATCTCATCTGCTCTGAAAGTTCCCTTTGATAAGAAATAAAGCCATCTCTCAACTCCCTGTGACCACTCGTGTTCTCTGGTCCAAAGACTTACTCTTAGAGTGGTAGTTTACCTTGAAAGGGATGAGCTCAACTGATCCTTCATTGGACTGTAATGCCAAAATCTCCTCTGCTGCAGTCACACTTCCTGCGCTCATAGTTCCTTATGAAGGTTCTCTCATCTCCCACTCAATACTATTAATTCTCCCTTCTGACTATATCACTAACTCGGTATTCAAATAACCTGAGTTTACATTCTAGACCTGCCACTATCACCTGCATGATTTGGGGCAAATAACTTATGTGAACTTCAATATTCAAATCAAAATATAGTGCTTAATTAAAACGGATGATTTGAGGATTAAAATTGATGTTGCGAGGGAAGATTACTTGTTGATACTTGCTATTATCATTACATATAATTAGGGAGGCTATAAAATCAATGCAAGGTTGAAAGGACAGAAATGTGAAGTTGCGGTGTATAGGAGAAATATGCCATTGAAATTTTTAAAAATTCACAGTCACAGCAAAACCACTGAGACACAGAAAAGAGACATACATTAATAAATCATATAATTAATAGGTTGATGTTCTAGTCTTTACATCTGAGGAAAAAGAACAGCTGCAGCAGAGCCTGCAATAAACAAATGGCAGGAGTAATGGAATCAGTTTATCTACCTTCCTCTTATTCCTCATGCCCCTTCCTTGAGACGAACTGATTCTGAGGGAATCATCTACATCGGAGACTCTTCCTTAGTAATTGCAGATAAACGAGGCATTACAGTAAATATATGACTTCAGTCATGAATATAGGAACAACATTGGATCAGAGGTTTTGGGGAAGAGAATAAGGCATAGCAGAGTTGTTGTTTTTTTTTTTTCCAAATAAGTTTTAGGAGGAGAATAAAAAAAGAATTTGCACAAATACTATGTCCCAAGGCTGAAATTGAGCTTATTTTAGCGATTGTATTACTATTGAGTGAAGTTCAGAAATCCAAGCCAAACCTTATTTACAGAAGGCAACCCTGAGCCATTACTTTATAACAGCATTGCTACCAGAACTTCCCTGAAAAGACTCAAGACCATGTGTTCATTTGAGAAAAATGCCTGGAATATTGTTTAGCTTTGCTCCTCCCACCCCATTCCAAATATGCTGAGTTTATTCTTGGAGGCCAAAAAAAAAAAAAAAAAAAAAATCAAAACTTTCATTTATTATCTACCAATAGATTCAGCAGTGCTATCCCATATGTCCTTCTAGATTCTATTGATGGCTAGTTTTAAATGCCTTTTAAATTCCCACAAAAGCAGGAACTAACCAAAATGAACCACAAAATACAGAGATAACACCTAGGACTGTAGTCAGATTTCCATTAGGCAACTTGTCTACTTTGTGTTACCCCATCTTTTCTATTTTTTTTTTTAGTTGAAGTATGTATAGTTAATTTACAAGGTTGTATTAGTTTCAAGTGTACAGCAGAGTGATTCAGTTATACATACATATATATATATATATATACTTTTTCAGATTCTTTTCCATTCTAGGTTATTACAAAATATTGATTAGAGTTCCCTGTGCTCTACAGTAGGTCCTTGTTGGTTACCTATTTTATATATAGTAGTGTGTATCTGCTAATCCCAAACTTGTAATTTATCCCTCCCCACCTTCCCCCGTAGGTAACCATAAGCTTGCTTTCTGTGTCTGTGAGTCTGTTTTGTATGTAAGTTCATTTGTACCATTTTTGTAGATTCCACAAATAAGTGATGTGATATATGATATTTGTCTTTCTCTGTCAGATTTACTTCATTTAGTGTGATAATCCCTAGGTCCATCCATGTTGCTGCAAATGGCATTATTTCATTCTTTTTTAATGATTGAGTACTATTCCATTGTATATATATATATATATATATATATATACCACATCTTCTTTATTCATTCATCTACCAGTGGACATTTAGGTTGCTTCCATGTCTTGGCTGCTGTAAACAGTGCCGCTGTGAACACTGGGGTGCACGCATCTTTTTGAATTAGACTTTTGTCTGGATGCACGCCCAGGAATGGGATTGCAGGATCATATGGTAACTCTAGCTTTAGTTTTTTAAGGAACCTCCACACTGTTCTCCATAATGTTTTTGATAACTTCTCTAGCAATAGGCCAGTTTTTAATGTTGAAAATTTTAATACAGAGTTTTATCTTTGGGAATTCTGTTCTCAATAGAACTGATTACTTCTACTAAATGGAACTATTCCTATAGTGTTAAAAAGAAATGTAGTGCTTTACTTTTCTAACGTTCTAAGGAAAAAGACTTGATCACAAAGGCTATTGTCATGCCATACATGCCATATGAATAGTAAATACTTTGATTAACTTTTCTCTCATGAGCAATGAATATCTAGTCCCAGGTAAATGGCAGTGTACCCAAAACCAATTCAAAATGACATCTGTTTTTCCCCTAAGTTTAGCTAATATTCAGAACTGCAAGTAGAATAATGATTGCACTTTTATCTACAATTATTTTATGTAGGGATTAGACTTGTGTCTAAGTTATATAATTATATATAATACAACTGATAGATAACTGATTTAAATAAATCTCAAATACTTGTTTATTAAAAGTATTTTAACTCAGGTGTATCAAAATACTCAGTCTAGTAATCCTACAATTATGGTATTTATACTCACTAATATCAATTTGGTTCAGAAATATTTACCAAAAAATTATAGTATAATTATACCTAAGAATTAGTTTTTCAGTTACCTTCCTTAGTAACTGTGTCTTAACATTGCAGTGTTTACGGTTTTCAAACACATCAGGGAAAATCTGCTGGTCATGGCAGAAAAAGTGTATAAGAAACTAACCATTTCTTTTCTAAGCACACACTCATTTTATTCCTCACCAATTTAGGAAGATTCCTAGGATTATCATTTTGTACCTTTCTGTAACGTCTAATCCCTGCCTGAAAGAATCACACTTGTTATTTTACAAACTAACAGCTACTCTGGAAATGTTAAATAAACAAATTTCAATGTTAATTTAGAGTTTGATCCAAAGCTCTAAAAATTGTCCTGTGGCCATGTCCATGTCTTTGTGAGAAGTTCATAATACTATGAATATTTCTATTTGGTGAGCCTTTCCATCTTTTACTGGAGTATAAGTCCCTGCAGAGTATGAAAAGGGCTGATCATTGTGTAAGTGATCTTAAGCTATAAGAGGCCCTTAATATTGCAGTTGGTGTTTAATAATTACTCTATCAAAGTTCAGTTGAGAAAGATTTTTCTGTTTAACACTCAAAGTGATTTGGCTTTACTGAGTTTTATCATGATGAAATCTAGCATGTAGTTACTAGTAGAATTTCCTATAAATATTAAGTAAGATAAAGTCACTCAGATTCACTTAGATTCATTTATTCAAGTATCTGTTGAGTACATATCATATACGTGTCACTGTTTAGGTGTTTAGGATATGTTAGTGATTCCTTACACCATGATAATATATATTATTAAAGGGCGAGACAGAGGATAAAATAGCCAATAAATATATGGGGTATTAGACCTTGATAAATTTGTGAATAATGAGAATAATAAATCAGAATTAGTGTTTAGGAAATATAGAGTAGGGGATGAACTTGTATTAAAATTCTAAATATTTTGGACATAGTAGGACTTATTGCAAAGGTGATACATTCTGGGACAGAGCAATCCACACACTAGCAGGCAAAAGCACTCTATTTTTAGAATTACTAAACTTGTTTCTCTAAATACATGTGATCTTTAGACATCTCAGTTTTCCTTCTTAATGGCTTAAACCTTTTAGAGCAGTTTCTAGGAAAAGCCATTGCATATCTTTACATATCTATGAAAAGTCATTCTTATGTGAAGTCTTTGTATATCATACATCTAGTATTTTCAAACCTGCTAGTAGCTATCTCTCTCAGTTGAGTCTGCTGGATCATTTCCAACCTTGATTTACTAGGCAACTGATGTATATTTTTATATTCATTATGTAGTGTAGATATTATGGACACTTTGATACCAGGTGGTATCAAATTATTGTTTCATCTGTAATACAGACCCACTCAAATTAGAGAATCTGTTACCACATCTTTTCATTATAATATTGCCATTAGTGTTTATTTTCCTGCGTATATATAATTTTATTTCTTATTGTTTTGTTTAAGCTCTTTGCAAATCAAGGCAATGAATCTTTTGTCTTATGTGTTGCAAAATTTCCCCTGGTTTATCATTTATTATTTAATTAGTTTGTCATTTGACATTTAATATATCTGTATAGAAAACAAAGTATACATGAATTTGGGTTTCTAAAATATTTTGTATAAGTTTATTGATTTTCTTCTGAGTATGGCTTTTAATACATTCTCTAAGATTGTGTCCTTTTGAACAAGTCTAAATTTATAAACTAAATATGTAATGTAAAGTCTTGTTGTTGTTTTACAGATTGAAATGTCCCACTCTGAAATGATTCTAGATACTAAGAGGAGACAAAACAAAGCCCCAGCTCCATGAAGGTATTAATTTTTCAAATTTACAAATTCTTATTTCTTGTTTTACATTAGTCTACGGCAATTAAAGTCTATTGGAATTAAATACAAATCTTTTTTTTTTTTTTTTTTTGCGGTGTGCGGGCCTCTCACTGTTGTGGCCTCTCCCATTGCGGAGCACAGGTTCCGGACGCGCAGGCCCAGCGGCCATGGCTCACGGGCCCAGCCACTCCGCGGCACGTGGGATCCTCCCGGACCGGGGCACGAACCCACGTCCCCTGAATCGGCAGGCGAACTCCCAACCACTGCGCCACCAGGGAAGCCCAATACAAATCTTAACAACATAGATAAATATCCTAAGAAAGGGCAAATAGTCAGAGTGAAGTGCCACAAGAATAAGGGTCAAGATACGTTTTTTAGTGGCAAAGTGGAAGGATCGTGATGCTGGACCTCAGAAGCTCATCTACTAGTTACAGAGTAAGTCACAGTCTCTCTGGTCCTTAGCTTTCCCACTAATAAAACAGGAAAGTAGGACTATCTCGCTGGTTCCAAGCGATGTTTGGAAGACTCTCTAGAGCTTAGAAGAACACTGAAAGGGTCTGTGAAGCCAAAATTAAGCTTTGTATTGAACCTTACCTATCACTAGAACCTCAGATTAACTCTGAGAGCTGAAAAATACAAACGGACTTCAGAGTGTTAGATGTCCTGTTTCCACCCAATAGAAGCCAACTGCAAGTAAATATTCCGTGAAATGGGCTTATGCGTATGCATGTGTAAATTGAGTGTTTCCATAAACATCTAACGACTGTTAAAAATGTTCTAAATCGCACACCTGTGTGATAGTCAGAAAAGTCCTTTGATCCTGATGTAATTATTTATGTAAAGGAACAGATTGGCTTTGCTAGCTTCACTGACTTATAAACTCCGTCTCTACATTTCTGTCATTTCAAGGCTTTCTTGATTAAGAGGTAGAAAGGAATTAAGTTTTTTCAAGTTGGATTAATGAAACGCTGATTTCAATAGTGTTATTCTGTAATATTCAGTATTTCTTTGCTTCTCCTTCACTTTTTAAAAATTCTTTTTCCATACTCCTCAAGTTTAATATATGATTCTTTTACAGAAAGTACTCTATAAAGGGTTTCAGAACTACGCATGCGGCTACTTTATATCTGTTGCAGTGTTTTGAAATGACGGTTTCATTACCCCTTGGCCTGTTTTTTTAGAGTGAAAAATATGTGTATCACCATCATTATAAGCTTTGGAGGCTTTGGAACACTATTGAGATTGGAGTGCTATGCTTGCACACAAAAAAATTGATTCTAACGAATGGCGTGCTCTGAATTTTCCTTTCTACTGACTTTTCATTCATTTTAAAAATTCTTGCGTGGTGTTCTGAAGCAGTTAACAATGAATCATAGGGCTGAATTCAGCTTTGCAAATATATTAAAAGAAATTATCAGGCATTTCAGTTCATCTAGAACTATCACCCACCCAAGGGGCGGGCAATAATCCTCTGCTAGCTAGTGTTAACAGTAGGAGCAAAAAGAATTGAATCAGTATTATTGATTTCCATTTGCCAAGCACAAAATTGTACTATCATCTCTGAGAGGAACTACTTGTAAACTTCTTGGAACATAGCTACCTTTGTGTTCATTACTTGCTGAGACCTATAAGACCTTAGTAATATTGCATAAATACCACTGTGCTTGAGCTTACATGATGTGCCTTGCTTAAACGCGTACACTTAAGACATTGATTGGTGTTGTTTAAACATTGGCTCTGGGAAACAGTGCCCTGGGAGTACCTTCATTGAGATCCAAAGTATAAACTCTGTATACCGTCAGGACCTGCTGTCACCTTTGGATGGAAAGAAATGTGTTGGCTTTCTGAAGTGTCTCCAGTGCAATTTCATGGATCACCATGAACAGCACCCCAAATGATGATTTACGATGTGTCCGTCCATGGGTGGCAGTTTACAAATCACTGCTTACGTGTTGCCTCAAGTTCTAAATGTTAGTAATCAACTTGTAACTAAGAAAAGCTTTCAGTGGGTTGCGTCTTCCTGACAATGTGTTCTATAATAATTGTGGAAAATATCACACTGCCTTTGGGTTTTCCAGAGACTGATGTTTCTGTATTGCTATTGTGCAGAATATTTGCTTAGCCACACTTTTCCTATAAACCATCACACTGAACTTTGGGTTTCGAATCAAAGAATGATGAGGAATAAGGCAGGTAGAAGTTACCTAAGACCCTTTGGTGCTTTGGCTTCACCTCTGTGAAAGTTTCTGAGACAGTAAGTAAGCCACTGGCTAAGTGAGCATCAGGAATTACTTGTCTGTTAGTCTATATCTTCAGTTATCAGCAATAGTAAGAAACCATATTTTATGCTATTCTGAAAGAGTGGAAGACCTTTTAAATCTGAGTTAACATGGAATCTTACTACATCCTACATATTTACTCACGTCCCTACTGTTTAGACGTTCTGGTGTTTTCTTTTTATATAAACTCTTAATAAATTCTGCATGTTCAGAGACAATATCAATGTAAGTAAGTAAATTTAAAGGAGTTTTCTACACCTTTTGCTTAATATGTTCACTATTTTAATGAATACTTTATTTCCGTTAAGAGGCCCAAATTTCAAATTAAATATGCACAATCAGGCAGGAATCAGTTTCCCTTTATAGGGCAAAAAACTAAATTTCTTAGATAAATATAGACAGAGATAGCCACAGCCATGGATGCGGATACGGCTAGGCATTCATGTACACCTTCAGGAGGGTAGACATAGTTCAGTGGAGTGTTTGGGTCTTTTTCTTTTTAGCTGAAACTGTTTTGGTTTCTATGGCTGTTACGTAAACTTTGAAAGTTGCCTTCTTTGCGGTAGTTATTCCTATAATTCTTCCCTGTAGGGGCTGAAAATATCTAGACTGTAGAAGGACTCAGAACATCCTCGTCCATTCCCTTCAGGATGTTTTAATGATTGTGATGCAACTACAGATACAGTGTTTCCTTTTCCCTCGTGAAAGAAGTGGGGAGATGAAAGCAAACAGACAACCGACTGACATTAAATCGCCAAATTTAGGGTAAAATTTGGAATTTCTTACCAGCATAGATTTTTTTTTTTTAATAACGTTAAATTTGAAATCTCCAAGAAAAAGCTGTTTTTAAAAAATGTGTCCTTATATTGTATGCCTTCATGCCATTAAGCATTTATTTTCTTCAAATAAATCAAGAATGTCATTCATGCAAAGTCTTATTTTATCTTAATCATAAAATACAACTAGGCTTATTGCATATGAATACATTCTGTACTTTGATGCATTATAAAATGCTGTGCTCTGCTTTTTTGGGAAAAAAAAATCTCTTCTGTGTAACGTTGGCTTATGAATATTATAACAGTTCTTTTCTGTTCCATGCAGTGAACTGAGACAACCTTCACTCCAGCATTTGGCGTCTCCTCCTGTGAGTTTGTCTTATGAGAATGCATATTCAATGTTTGTTTGAATGTCTCTCTGAAGAAACCAATCTGGCAAGTTTATAATCTTTATGGTTAGTTTGGGTTTTATTTTTCAAGTAGGTATCAGGCAGCATTTTTCATATATTCGCTTTTCAAAGAAAAGTTAAATAGATTTCACAATCAATCAGAGTGGATAGTGCTACTATTTTTGTCACCAGGAAAGTTTTTTATTTTGGCACATGGCATACATAATAATTATCTTCCCTGATTTAACAGCCTATTTGGAATATCATTGCCACTTAGGGTATGTAACCGTTTGCCTTCCAAATAGTTCAGATATTTCATCTAGAAAACATTAGAAGGTTCTCTTTCCAATCACTGAATAAAAGTGATGTTATTTTTGTTAAATTAAACATCTGAATCTAGAAATTGTAAATCTGAGAGTATGCAACTGGTAGAGAGTATTGTGAAGTCTAGGGTCAAGAAAGTAAGAACTTTTATTATGCTTGGAGAAATGTTTTCCTACCTCTTTCTTGTCAGTTGATAATCATGTATGTAACTGAGTGAAAAGTGATCCAAAAAAAGAGCTAATAGTCAATGACATACTTTTACTGGAGCAAAATAGTTCTAGTTCAGCAAAACAATTAAAAAAGTAAGATGGGATCTGGGCTTAAGCCTGGGGAGACAGTCTCCATAGAAGCATGTGCTTTAAGCCTCCCGCAAACAATATTCCCAACAGCTGAGGTCTGGGCGCCTGAGCCTCAAAGCCAGTGTCTGGTGGAAGTCAGTACCCAGTACCCAGCATGACCCCGGTGGGAGTCCTCGCATTTCTGTGACTCTTAAAACCAAGAGCAAGTCAACATCTCCAAGGCATCTACGTCTCCTCCTAAGATCCTACACCATGAATTTGGATTCCCACTAAATGAAAACGAGTGTATACAGTAGGATGATTCGTCTTCAATCCTGTGCATCTCTTGCAGGAGGAAACTATACCATAAAATCCTGGGCTGGAGGCCATGCTGACGTATACGCACCTTGCACCGACATGATTTCAGCTTTCATCCGCTCCCCTGCCTGGACCGGTCACTCTAGGTATGATAACCTTAACATTTTTAGCTAAAGTCTCTTCTTTCGGCATCACAGGTGATTTTATGGGGGTAGACTTTTTTTATATGGACATATTGAAGAGCTGTCGGATTATGTTGATTAAGTACTCGGGCTCAAGAGGCAAACTGCCAAGGTAGAAAACAAGATGGTAAAGCATCCTACCTTGGAGTCTGTCAGCAAGTTCTCTGTGCCTTAGTTTGATTTCCTAATAAATAGGTCAGGGATGATGATGATGGTACTAATAATAGTACCTACCTCACCGGCTTGTTTCTAACGTATGAAGTTAATCTATGTAAGATAACACGGCAAAATCTAGAAGATGGTAGACACATATTAGCTCCTAGAGTACTCTCAGTAGATACCCTGTATCTGTGCCTTGCAGTAAAATTATATTAGTGAGAATGACTGTTCACACGTAGTAACCAGTAGTCACGTTCAGTGCATCTTTACAGCATCCCTGAACTAGGGGTGCCGTCTTCTCAGAGATTCAGGAGACGAAGGAGCCTCTGACAAGTGAGAATTTATCCTCAGCCTCCTGTCGCCAGTGCCCTGGGAGAAATCAACCCAGGGTGGTGGGGGTGCGAGACCTCAGAGGAGGCACCCAAACCAGCCTGGGATGTCAGCTGGGATGTTCGGGGAAGATTAAATGAAGAGAACGGGCAGGCTGTTTTCCCCCCCAAACCGGTGGCTTACAACAGTATAAATGTATTTTGTCTGGTGTGTGGAGGTCAGAAACCTGAAATGGGTCTCCATGGAGACAAAATCACCATGTTGGCAGGGTTGGGTTCCTTCCTTCTGGAGGCTCGAGGGGAGAGTCCATTTCCTTCTTTTTTCCAGGTTAGAAACCACCCACTTTCCTTGGTTCATGGCCCCTTCCCCTCACCTCCAAAGCCAGCAAGGGTAGGTAGAGTCCTCCTCCCATCACACTGCTTTCCTCTTAACCTGCTTTCAGGCTCCATCTTCCAATTTAAGGACACCCCTTGTTATGTACATTGTTGTGTCCACCAGGATAATCCAGAATAATCTCCACATTATAAAAAGTCAGCTGGTCCGCAACCTTGATGCCACGGTGCAATTTAATTCCCAGATCCTGTGAATGTGTTACCTTTCAAGTCAAAAGGGAATTTAAGACGGCTTTGGGAGGTCTTCATTCTGCTTACCACACTGAAGGCTAAGGGACAAAATGGGGGAGGAAGAAAGAAACGCAACACTAAGGACTCAAACTATTTGACATACGGTGATACAAAGGGAAAAAAATACCTCCCCACTCCCACACACTTGAACACACACGGATGAAATTCTACTTGGCAAGGCTTTCCAAGATCAGTTGCCTAAATTGTCTCAAATAGGTTAGTATTGCCCAAATGCCTGCCTGTTTCTTTTTGAGAGACACACGTGGAGTGTGTTGAAAGCACCCGATCATGTGATTGCAAAATAAATGGGGGAAATAGAGGAACGATTTCATCTTTGCTCTGCAGAGATTTTGTTCACATTCTATCAGCATTAATTTGCAAGTCTCATGTCCTTTTTTTTTTTAAACCCTCCATCATTCTTATCAGAAAAACAAAATCAGCTTCCAGGTCATCAATGAAGTCAATCTAAACAGGAAGAAAAAGAGAAAACAAGAGGAAAAAGGTACTCTTGGTTATATTTGAGTTTACCCATCTTCTGGTTTTGCTTTAACTATAGACTGTTTTTACCTTACAATTGTATTATAGTTTTAAAAAATCAAGCAGGGCGTGGAGTGCATTAGTTCACAAATCTTCCACAATATCCCTGATTCCAGTTTTAATTCTTAAATATAATTGCCATTAATATTTGGTATGCATCTTTCCAGGTGTTTTTATGCGTGCCATGTAACTATTAAACAATCACTATGAAAAGATGTATTGCTCTGCAGCATGGTCTGGTTTGACATGACATAGTTTGATATACCTTTGCAGGAAAAAGAGATGCCTTTCCACTATATCAGAATCTCTTTTATCTGTGTACCTTAGTTATCTTAGTAGAATTCTAAGGCTTTCTTTACAAGAACCAGACTTTTTTTGAGACTTATTCTTACTGTATTTTAATTCTTCTTCCCCTTTTTGTTTCTGTTAATGGTCAGTTGCCTACCCACTTCCTTCCTTTTGGAAACGTTCTGCTGCAACATCCTACAACCCTTCAGGGATACAGTCACCTACAACTTCTGGCCTCATTAGCGTTCACCCTCTTCATAGCTTTTCCGGTACTGTGGGTGAAATTCTCCTGACTGTTTGTTATTCCTGTGACGGAGCAGGTTTCCATGAAAGTCAGTTGCTGCGTTTTTTCTTTAGTAATCTGTGGAATTTCTATAATTTCCCGTCCATGTACCCCAGGGCCATCCCCAGTGGGGACATTGCATAAATTCTAGCCCTGGCTCGGCACCACATCCTAGTTTTACAAACCCTGATATGTCGTTAACCTCTTTGGGTGACTACTTTCTTATCAATCAAGAGGGCCAGGAGAGGGGGTGGTGGTTTTCAAAGCATGTTATGAGCCCTGAGGTTCTGTGGGGCAGCCCTGGAACGGAGGTTAGGCTGGAGATAAAGGAAGCTTGCCCTACTTTATTTAGCTCGTGGTTTACAGACAAAAGTCATATTTTGTTTTGTCTTTTACCTAATAGAAGGTTTGATCCTTAGAAAACACTGAAACTCACTGAATAATCCGTACATCAACATCTCTGAGAGGATCCTACAGAACCTCCTGTTTTGTGAACAAGCCATAAAATATCTGTAGAACTTACCTAAAATTACCTAAACCGAGTTCTAATTTACTCTTTACCTAGTTAAAAAAAAAAAAAAAAAAAAAAAAAAAGATGGAAAAATCCATAGATTCTCTGCATTTCGGTAGACTTAATCTGATATTTGTATTGTCAAGGGCAAATATATTGGAAATCATTTTATAACTGCAGCACATTTTCATCACTGTAAAAACTCATAACCTCTTTTGGAAACTCTGGTTTCTGTTTTCTAACAGCTATTTTGCAACCTACTCTACTTTCCGAAACAAGACTGATTGATTTCTCCCAGTCGTGGCAATCTACTGGTTCACAACTCCCAAGGCTAAATTTCTAACTTTATTTTATAATTACTTTTAGTTGTACTACACAGTAGAGATGGTAAGGGAAAGTCAGTCATAGCATAATTACCAAGAGTACAAGTAGCTGGATCTTTTGGCTGGCTGCGTGTGTGTATGTATTCATGTGCTCCTTGCCTTGCTGCAACTATGGTTTAGGCAAGGTAATTAATCTCTGTGTATCTATCTGTTTTTCCAGAATCTCTAAAATGCTTCTTTGAGAGTTAAATGTTATAGGTTTTACATGTTAATCACATGGCACAGGGCTTCCCTGGTGGCGCAGTGGCTGAGAGTCCGCCTGCCGATGGAGGGGACAGGGGTTCGCGCCCCGGTCCGGGAAGATCCCACATGCCGCGGAGCGGCTGGGCCCGTGAGCCATGGCCGCTGAGCCTGTGCTCCGCAACGGGAGAGGCCCGCGTACCGCAAAAAAAAAAAATCACGTGGTACAGTGCCTAGCATGGGGGAGACTGCAATTGGTTGCGAGCACTGAATTGTATGCTTTCTGCGTCAGCCCAAGAAAGTAAAACCTTACCATCCAGTGCCAAATTGGATTATATATATATACATACATATATATACACACACATTATAAATTTTATCATTATTGAAAGGAGGATAACTTGGAACCATTTAGGTATTTCTACTTCCTATATTTTTTAATAAAAATTTTAAAAATTCATGAAAGTGCATAATTGATCTCATTGTTTAATCATGGAGTATATAATCTAAACAAACAAAATAATATCAATACAAAGAACACCATGGAGCAGATAGCACGGTCTTATTGGACCACTAAAGCAGAGGGAGAAAATACAGAGTAATATAAAAGCTAAAGCTTACCTGCCCAGCGTCCAGAGCAGACACGGCAAAACTGATAATGTCCCTCTTTTCAGATATGCGGAATGATCTTATTCGCAGCACACAGTTCAGGCAGCCACCATCACAGCAAGAAACGCATAAGGGATGAGTCCTATATTTATCACCCCCTTTCTAATGTAATGTTATGAAGAGGGGCTCAGAAAAACAGAGAGAATATCAATATGAATCTGTTTCCTCCAAATAAAAATAATAAAGCATATGAACTTTTTTTTGTTTACTAAAACATATTTAGAAAAATATACCTAAAATGAATAGTCAATATAACAAAGGAAGAAGACTGGAAAATAAGGGGGATAGTGAGCTGATTTTTAAAAGCTGACTTAAAAGAATAATTTTTACCACAGTAGAGAATAATTGTGAAGCAACAGAGCCTCAGTAAAATGCATATTAATCACATACAGAACTGAAATGTGCATATAAATTTATAACTAGCACAGAATGAACTTAATAGTCAAAGATACAAAGTAAATTCCTAAATATTGCACTTTTGTTTCATTTTCAAGTTCTGAAAGCAATTCTTGTAAAATATATTTTGATTTAAATAAATTCAGAATACAATGTCTTCGAAACACGCATTTTTACAACATATTTGTCTGGTTGCTAAACGCAAAAAGCATGGAAAGAGAGAGCCTGTAAAACTCAAGTAAAATAGATTATACACTCATTTGCAAACATAGAATTGTAGAATATTGAAACTAAAAACCTTTTGAAGGGTTAACTGACCCAATCTCCCTCAGCCTTGCCTTTAGTTTTTATCTTTGTACTAATATGTTCCCTTTAACCATTTATATTTTTATCTTATATGTGAGAGACATATATCCTCATAAGAATATGTAATTATAGAAATCACCTGGGTTTTTTTTAATGGGATGATATAAGTCACTTAATGTCTTTTTTCCCTCTTTTGCCTATTAAAATGAGAGAAAGATCAACTGACTCCGCCAAGCATACAGTCAATCAATCAGAAATTAGGAGAAACCCCTGAGGCCGGGGATCTTTTGTTCAGTGTCTCTTCTGTTGTACATTTCACTCAATAGGAAACTTCAGGCAATTAACTATGCATAGAATCCCTTCATCTATAAAGTCACAAATACTACTGTAACTCAGATGGGTACAAAGAATAAGATACAATTTTCAACGACAAAATACTTACAAGATTATTATATTGGAGTCCATTTTGCCTGAATATATGAAGAAACATGTAAGGGCTGCTAGAAACTTAGGGAAACAGGGTCAGCAACGTAAATTAGAGCAATCACATTTGAATGAGTACTAAGATGAATACTGTAATCCACATTGAAATTGTGTTCCTTGGACCATATTAACATATATAGCTAAGTATAGTTTCTTGAGAGAACCTTTGTTTTCCTCCATAGGAACAAATCCTTTGAATCCAGACTTAGGTGAGTGAGAAAAATTTAACTGCAACTTGCCCTCTGTGTACATGGCAGACATGTCTTAGGGATAAATCAGATATTGTGTTAGTTTCAGGTGTACAGCAAAGTGATTCAGTTATATATATTTTTTCAGATTATTTTCCATTATAGGTTATTACAAGAAATTCAATATTGTTCCGTGTGTTAACAGTAAATCCTTGTTACTTGTCTATTTTATATATAGTAGTGTGTATATGTTCATCTGAAACCCCCAATTTACCCCTCCCACCACCCCCCTTTCCCCTTTGGCAACCATAAGTTTGTTTTTTATGTCTGTGAGTCTCTTTCTGTTTTGTAAATAAACTCATTTGTATTATGTTTTAGACTCCATGTAAAAGGAATAAAAACAAAGATAAACAAAGGGGACCTAGTCAGAAGCGTCCGTCCGCACAGCAAAGGAAACCGTCAACAAAACGAAAAGACAACCTATGGAATGGGAGAAAAATATCTGCAAGTGATGCAACCAACAAGGGGTTAATTTCTGAAATATACAATAATGAAAAAACAAACAACCCAATCAAATAATGGGCAGTAGACCTTAAATAGACATTTCTCCAAAGAAGATATACAGATGGCCAACAGGCACATGAAAAGGTGCTCAACATCACTAACGGTTAGAGAAATGCACATCAAAAACCAAAATGAGGTATCAGTTCACATGGATCAGATTGGCTATCATCAAAAAGTCTATGAATAATAAATGCTGGAGAGAGTGTGGAGAAAAGGGAACCCTCCTACACTGTTGGTGAGAATGTAAACTGGTGCAGCCACTATGCAAAACAGTATGGAGGTTCCTTAAAAATCTAAAAAGAGAGCTACCATATGATTCAGCAATGCTACTCCTGGGCATATATCTGGAAAAGACAGGAAGTCTAATTCAAAAAGATACATGCACCCCAATGTTTGTAGCTGCGGAAGCAATCTAAAAATGAATGGATAAAGAAGATTGTGATACACACACACACACACACAATGTAATATTAGCCATAAAAAAGAATGAAATAATGCCATTTGCAGCAACATGGATGGACCTAGAGATCATCATACTAAGTAAAACAAATCAGAGAAAGCAGTTACTTTTAAGAATACTAGGCACAGCTTAAAACGTTTTATAAAAGGAGCAAATTTATGGGGGGAAATGTCTTAATGAGCCAACTTCTAGGAATGAGCAGGTTCAGGAGAACTGTCAGAAATCTGCCACTAAGCTCAATGCGTGGTGTCCTCCCAATTCATTTTATATTTTGTTTCTTTGAGAATATTTTCATACCATCATTCTTATTTACTTGCAGTGATCACCATTTCAGATGCATCCAAGCAGTTCTTCTTTCACAGGCTACCCTTGGTGAAATTGATCCAACCAGCAGGTTGTATACCAATTAAAAAGCTTATTTATAGTAAACATATTTGCAGTCTCTCTCGGCAGTTGCACTGTGTCTTCTGTAATTTACAATGTATCAGACTTTCAACTCAAGCTTCCTATAATAAAACTTTGGGGTTACTTATTTTAAGAGACGACTTTTTTTTTATTGCTTGCATAGCTGTAGACTCATAGAACAGTAGATTCAGGTGAAAAGGCCTTTATTTTAGGCTGTCAGTATAGGGGCCTCTCGCAACACATAGCTATTTAAATATCTATTCATTAAAACTAAATAATGGTAAATATTCAGTTTTTTAGTTCAGTAGCCACTTTTCAATGTGCAATAGCCACATGTAGCCTGTGGCTGTTATGCTGGACAGGATAGATAGAAGAACATTTAGATCATCACAGAAAGTTCTATTCAACAGGCCTGTAGATTCTATTATTCCTAGATGAGATCCCAAGATATACGGATATCAAAGAGTTAAAATTCTCCTTTTTCCAATGTAGCTCTTTGTCCAGAGACATCAAATGACTTAATTAAGCTCATGTCAATTAAATCACTAAATTTAAAAGGAATCTGTCTGTGTAAGTGTGAGTGGATATTCTTGAATGTGGTTATGGTGGTTGGGGATTGTCAAAAGTCTTAAAATTGGATTTAGATATGTGTTGATGATTTTTTAAATTTTTCTGAAATGCACTGGAGTATAATTTACATAAGTAAATACATCCATTTTAAGTATAGATTTTCATGAATTAAAATATGTATACACTAATATAAGTACCAACATCTCAAGATACAGAACATTTCGTCACCTCAAGAGGTTCCCTTGAGACCCTTTCCAAAAAAACCCATGCCAAGCCCAGCTTCAGGCAACCACTAATCTGCTGTCAGGACATATTAGATCTCTCTTTTCTAGAGTTCAAAAGAGTCATGTATACTTAATGTACTCTTCCCTGTTGGGTTTACAACCTGTATACTTGCTAAGCTCACTTTTTTTCAGTAGCTTTTTGTGAAAATTCTTTAGAAATTTCTACATAGATGATCATACCATTTGTAAAGACAATTTTATTTCTTCATTTTTAACAGTATGCATTTTATTTCTTTATCTACCCATTAGTTCCTTGGCTAGAAGCTCCAGAATAACACTGAACAGAAATTATAAGAATGAACATCTTGTGTTGTTCCTGAAGTTAGAAGGAAATAGCCAATCATTCATCATTAAGCATGAACTTAATCTCTAGGTTATCTATCCATCAGTCATAGGAATTTGACCTTATGCAGTTGTGGGAGCTGGTCAAGCAGTGTCTTTAAAAGGCTGTTGTCTTTGTATCTGAGGCTAGATGTTAAGTCAACAGGGCAGGGAGTTAAAGAGGGAAGCTAAAAGGAAGATGGGGTGATGATGGACAAAATGGAACCCACAAACATGAGCTGGAACCTATGAGACTAGATTGGAACCTGCGTATGTTTGCATTGTCTTCAACCTTGATGATGCGGGTGTCTTTCAGGAGAAGCTGGTGCCCTCTGAGCTAAACAGTCTTCTAGCCCCCAAATCAAAGAAACTGAAAGAGGATCTGGCAGAAGAACAACTGCAGGTATGGCTGCTGCCCTATGAACAGAAAGACCGAAATTCCCTCTAAGCACTGCTATCACTGCATCCCACACATTTTTATAAGTTGTATTTTCTTTTTCATTTAGTTCAATTTTAATTTCTCTTGTGATTTCTTCTTTGACCCATGTGTTATTGAGAAGTATCTTTTTTTTTTTTTCCTAATAAATTTTTTGCTTTTATTTTTGGCTGCACCGGGTCTTTGTCGCTGGGCGTGGGTTTTCTCTAGGTGCAGAGAGCAGGGGCTACTCTTCCTTGCGGGGCACAGGCTTCTCATTGTGGTGGCTTCTCTTGTCGCAGAGCACAGGCTGTAGGTGCGGACTTCAGTAGTTGTGGCACGCAGGCTCAGTAGTTGTGCGTGGGCTTTGTTGCTGTGCAGCATGTGGGATCTTTCCTGCCCAGGGCTCGAACCTGTGTCCCCTGCATTGGCAGGCGGATTCTTAACCACTGTGCCACCAGGGAAGCCCGAGAAGTAGCTTTTTTAATCTCCAAGTGTTTGGAGATTTTTCAGCTGTCTATCTGTTACTGATTCCTAGTTTAATTCCATCATAGTCAGACAGCAGACATTGCATGGCTTCTTTCAAAGATGTTAAGCAGTGTTTTGGCCCAGAATGTGGTCTGTCTTGGTGAATGCTGCTGTGAGCTGGAGAAGAATGTGATGTCTCCTTTTGTTGGATGAAGCTGTCTGTAGACTACATTATATCCATTTGATTGATGGTGTGTTGATTTTAGTATGTGCTTACTAATTTTCTGCCTGCTGGATCTGTCCATTTCTGCTACAGGGATGTTGAAGTCTCCAACCCTAAAAGTGGATTCATCTATTGCTCCTTGTAGTTCTATCAGTTTTTGCCTCATGTAGTTTGATTTTCTGTTGTGGGCGCATAAACGTTAAGGCTTGTTATGTCTTCTTTATCATGTAATGCCACTCTTCATCCCTGATCACTTTCTTTGCTTTGAAGTCTACTCTGAAATTAATATAATTATTCCTGCTTTCTTTTGATTCTTATGGTATATCTTTCTCTAGTCACTTACTTTTAAGCTGTATCTAATCTAATGTATATTTAAAACAGGTTACAGACAACATATAGCTGAGTCTTGTTTTCTGATGCACTTTGACAATCTGTCTCTTGATGAATGTATTTAGAACGATGACATTTAAAGTGATTATGATACAGTTGGATAACATCTACCATATTTGTTATTGTTATCTATTTGTTGTCCTGTACTGTGTTCCTATTTTTGGCTTCCATTCTTTTTCCTTTATGTATGGTTTCAACTGAGCATTTTATATAATTCCATTTTCTCAGTTATACTACTTTTTATTTTTTTAGAGGTTGCCCTGGATTTTCCAGTATACATTTACAAAAGTCCAATTCCACGTTCAAATAACACTATGCACTTCATGAGTAGTGCGAGTACCTTATAATGACAAAATCATCCTAATTCTTTCTCCCTTTCCTTTGTGTTATTGCTGGCATTCACTTCATTCATATACATCAGCATATACATATATAAGAATACATAATCAAGTATGTTGTTGCTATTAATTTGAACAACTTGTTATCTTTTATTTTCTTAGATCAATTTAGAATAAAAGTTTTTGAGCAAGTATACGCCAATAAAATGGACAACCTAGAAGAAATGGACAAATTCTTAGAAAGGTACAACCTCCCAAGACTGAACCAGGAAGAAATAGAAAATATGAATAGACCAATTGCTGGTACTGAAATTGGATCAGTAGTTTAAAAACTCCCAACAAACAGAAGTGCAGGACCAGGCAGCTTCACAGGTGAATTCTAACAAACATTTAGAGAAAAGTTAACACCTATCCTTCTGAAACTCTTCCAAAAATTGCAGAGGAAGGAACACTTTTGAACTCATTCTGTGGGGCCACCAGGACCCTGCTACCAAAACCAAAGATATCACAAAAAAGAAAATTACAGGCCAATATCACTGATGAACACAGAGGCAAAAATCCTCAACAGAATACTAGCCAACTGAATCCAACAGTACATTAAAAGGATCGTACACCCTGATCAAGGGGGATTTATCCCAGGGATGCAAGGATTTTTCAGTATCCACAAATCAATCAATGTGATACACCACATGAACAAACTGAAGAATGAAAACCATACGATCATCTCAGTAGATGCAGAAAAAGCTTTTGACAAAATTCAACATCCAATTGTGATAAAAAACTCTCTAGAACGTGGACATCGAGGGAACACACCTCGACATAATAAAGGCCATATATGACAAACCTGCAGTTAACATCATGGTCAATGGTGAAAAGTTGAAAGCATTCCCTCTAAGATCAGGAACAAGACAAGGATGTCCACTCTTGCCACTTTTATTCAACATAACACTGGAAGTCCTAGCTACAGCAATCAATCAGAGAAGAAAAAGAAATAAAAGGAATCCAAATTGGAAAAGAAGAAGTAAAACTGTCACTGTTTGCAGATGACATGATACTATACATAGAAAATCCTAACGATGCTACCAGAAAACTACTAGAGCTCATCAATGAATTTGGTAAAGTAGCAGGATATAAAATTAATGCACAGAAATCTGTTGCATTTCTACATACTCACAGTAAAAGATGAGAAAGAGAAATTAAGGAAACAATCCCATTAACCATCGCATCAAAAAGAGTAAAATACCCAGGAATAAACCTACCTAAGGAGACAAAGGACCTGTATGCAGAAAACTATAAGACACTGATGAAAGAAATTAAAGATGATACCAACAGATGCAGAGATATACCTTGTTCTTGGATTGGAAGAATCAACACTGTGAAAATGACTCTACTACCCAAAGCAATCTACAGATTCAGTGCAATCTCTATCAAATTACCAATGGCAATTTTTCACAGCACTAGAACAAGAAATCTTAAAAATTTGTATGGAGATGCAAAAGACCCCAAACAGCCAAAGCAATTGTGAGAAAGAAGAAGGGAGCTGGAAGAATCAGTTTCCTTGACTTCACACTATACTACAAAACAACAGTAATCACAGCTGTATGGTACTGGCACAAAAACAGACACATACATCAGTGGAACAGGATAGAAAGCCCAGAAATAAACCCACACACCTATGGTCAATTAATCTATGACAAAGGAGGCAAGAATATAGTGGAGAAAAGACCATCTCTTTAATAAGTGGTGCTGGGAAAACTGGACAGCTACATGTAAAAGAATGAAATTAGAACGTTCTCCAATACCATATATAAAAATAAACTCAAAATGGATTAAAGAGCTAAATTTAAGAGCAGATACTATAAATATAGACAGAACACTGACATAAATCGTGGCCATATTTTTTTGGACTCAGTTAAAAAATGGGCAGAAGACCTGAGTAGACATTTTTCCAAAGAAGACATACAGATGGCTAACAGGCACATGAAAAGATGCTCAAATTGCTAATTATTAGAGAAATGTAACTCAAAACCACGAGGTATCACCTTGCACCTGTCAGGATGGCTGTCATCAAAAAGTCTACAAATAATAAAAAGATGTGGGAAGAGGGAACCCTTGTACACTGTTGGGGGGAATGTAAGTTGGTGTAGCCAATATGGAAAACAGTATGAAGGTTTCTCAAAAAACTACAAATAGAACTACCATATGATCCAGCAATTCCACTCCTGGGTATATATCCAGAAAAAACAAACAAACAAAAAACAAAACAGTAATTTGAAAAGATACATGCATCCCAATGTGTGCAGAAGTTTTATTTACAATTACCAAGATATGGAAGCAAGCTAAGTGTCCATTAACAGATGAATGGATAAAGAAGAGGTGGTGTTTGTGTGTGTGTGTGTGTGTGTGTGTGCGTGCGCGCATATCACTTAGCCTAAAAAAAGAATAAAATTCTACCATTTGCAATAACATGGATGGACCAGGAGTGTATTATGCTTAGTGAAATAAGTCAGACAGAGAAAGACAAATACTTATGTTATCGCTTGTATGTGGAATCTGAAAATAACAAAATAGAAACAGACTTACAGATATAGAGAACAAACTAGTGGTTTCCAGTGGGGAGAGAGTAGTAGAGAAGGGCCAAGATAGGATTAGGGGCTTAAGAGGTACAAACTACTATGTATAAAATAAATAACCTACAAGGATACATTGCACAGCACAGGGAATATAGCTATTTTATAGTAACTTTGAATGGAGTATAATCTATAAAAATTTTGAATCACTGTTGTACCCGTGAAACTAATTATATACACATCAACCATAGTACAATTAAAAAAAGAAATTACCATCATATAAAGATCCCATTATAGGAATAAAATGTAATACATATAGTAATGATATGGATAAAACTTTGAAAAAATTGAGTGATATACCATATTTCACTTATTATAAAGGTACATCTCTGAAATCAAAATACGTCTTATTGTTTGACAATATTTTCTGTTTTAGTGGTAAATAAAATAATAGTACAATGTCGTTTCCTTATCTTTGATGAAATATGGTAAAAGAAACCTTGAATAAACAGCCAAATATTACGTTTAAAAAAAAGAGCAGTTGAGAAACAGGGAGATGGTTTCGTTAGTCACGAAAGAAATGTCTAAATATGTCTAAATAAGATTGCTAAATTATGTATAAGACTGGCTGTCTAAAGGCCAATAAATTACATTATCAATATTTTGTGGTTTACCTCTAACTTTCTTGAGCTGTAAACTACTTGCACATTTATCGGTTGTTAATCAAACATACTGTGACCACAAAGTTACACCTCCAAGAGTTTCAGGTGAGAGTCCAGCAGAATTTTTATAAAATGCTCTGACAGGGGCTTCCCTGGTGGCGCAGAGGTTGAGAGTCCGCCTGCCGATGCAGGGGACACGGGTTCGTGCCCCGGTCCGGAAAGGTCCCACATGCCGCGGAGCAGCTGGGCCTGTGAGCCATGGCCGCTGAGCCTGCGCGTCCGGAGCCTGTGCTCCGCAACGGGAGAGGCCACAAGCGGCGAGAGGCCCGCGTACCACACACACACAAAAAAATGCTCTGACAGTGTAAAACAGTAATCAGTACTTTGTCTCTTTCTAGATGCAGCCCCGTAGGTCACCGTGTTTTCTATACCGAGATGCCTTTTGGGTTCAGAGGGATGGAGTGATAACCCTCATCCCCTGAACATCTTCACTGGAGGTTTATTTACAACGTACAATCCAGACACAGCAGGTGCAGCATACTGAAAGGATTTCCTAGGCAAGAAATCAGTGTACGGCAGTCCCAGAAGACCCTCATTTATCTTCCAGCCAATAAATTCCATGAGTATGTTTAAAGGAGGACACAACTGCCTGAGTTGTCCCCCTAAAGCAGAAGCAAACAGTTACAGAGCCACTGTTAACCCTTTCTTACCCAGGCATACTAACGAATAATTCTTCCAGGAATTATCTAGCACTTGTTTCGGGTGGCGGTAAATAATACATTTTTTTAAAAAAGCAAAATCATAATTTTTATACAAATATGAAAAGAACACAGGCCACAGATGTTTATATAACTCACAAATTAATTAGCAAGTCAGCAAAATGTTCCATTGGTTCAAAGGAGAATTCAAACACCCAGATATAGGCAATCAGGAATGCTGAAATGAATTTATAAGTAAATGCTAAACCAATCAACATTTATGGCACAATAATCAATTGCATTCCTCTAGATTAACTTCATTAGCATTTCTCTAGAAGAATAATTGATAGTACTATACATTTCCTACTACCTACAGAGTTATAAGTAGCTCAACAATACTGAATTAGAAAACCAGGAAGGATAAGCTAGACAGAAACCCAGTAATCATTTGTGCAGGCAGGTGTGCATTTCAAAATGTCTCACAGTTTTTCCTGACAGTGGCCACTTTTATCAGATATTTACCTGGAAGCGGATTTGCTGTATCAGGGGTAATCCGGTGTTCAGGTTTAGCGGATATTGACAGATAATCTGTTTCTCAAGGGATTGTGCCAATTTACACACTCATCGTCAGCCATGTAAAATTCTGTATACACTCTTGAAAATTAGGAGATTCTGAACCTCAATTCACATCTACAGAGGGTGAATGTTTAAACGGTCTCCTTTGTAGTTCTCGTGCATCCCAAGTAGCTTCAAGTGGTGACTAGAACTCAGTGTGAGTTCAAGTCCACTGAAGCCAAGGGCAGGAGGGTTGATAAGGGCTGGATGAGAGGGAGAACACAGGAGATGTGTTTGTTGGATGGAGTTACCCCGAAGGAAAAGTATACTCTCTCTTATCTTTGGGACAGGAGGTTGTTTCTAACTAAGAACAAAGCACACATCAAAACTGGGCTCCTGGGGCTTCCCTGGTGGCGCAGTGGTTGAGAGTCCGCCTGCCTATGCGGGGGACGCGGGTTCGTGCCCCGGTCCGGGAAGATCCCACATGCTGCGGAGCAGCTGGGCCCGTGAGCCATGGCCGCTGAGCCTGCGCGTCCGGAGCCTGTGCTCCGCCACGGGAGAGGCCGCGACGGTGAGAGGCCCGTGTACCGCAAAAACAAAAAACAAACAAACAAAAAAACTGGGCTCCTACAATCTCGCAGGAACTGGGGCGTGTAGGGACGCTATCTCCCTTTACATTCTAAGAGCTGGGCTGTAAAACTGCCAAGAGGCTTTTAAAGAGATTTATATCTCAAAGGGGCAGAAAAAAAAAAAAAAGTGTACCAGGTTTCTAACATACATGTTCTAGAAAAGGGAGGTCTGGTGCCTAGAGTCAAGAGAATCCTGTGCAGAGTTTGGAGAAGCTGAGGGTAGCGTTAAGGCCCTCTTGGTCCATATATCTAAGTTTCTTAAAAAGCACTAAAGCAGTCGTACAGAGCGGCTGTATATCAGTGAGAATTGTACAAAAAAGTAGACTTGATGGGGGGGGGGGGTGTGTGCGCGCATGTGCGTTCAGAGAGATTGACTGATTTACGCTAATTGGTTCATGAGACTGTTCGGGCTGGCAAGTCTGAAATTTGCAGGGCAGGCTGGAGACCCAAGGAAGAGTTGATGTTGACCTTGGGTCTGAAGGCCATCTGCTGGCAGAAGCCTCTCTTCCTCAGGGGGCCCTCAGTCCTTTTCTCTTAAGGCTTGTAACTGAGTGAGTGAGGCCCACTCACACATCATGGAGGATGATGTCTTTTACTCAAATTCCTCTGATTTAAAGGTTCACCTCATCCAGAAACCATCTTCATGGCAGCATCTAGACTGACATTTAACCAAATATCTGGGTACCGTGACCTAGTCAAGTTGACATATGAAATTAATCCTCACAGGCAGTGAGCCTGGTATCCAGAGAAACCCTCTAAAGGGCTCTATGGGGATTCTGAAAGTGTCTTGCTGAGAAGTGTTTCCGAGAAACGTTTCTCTACTACTTTTATTGAATAAATCAGTTACCTAATGGGGGAAATTCAGATAACTTGACATAACCTAGGTTCTTGTGAATTTTTATAGTTTCAAAGAAGCATAAACCATCATCATTTTTCTTTTCTGGGTCATGAAGCTGGCTTTAGAATATATGAATGTCAGAAGAGTGCCCTGAGGTAAAGAAGATACCGCTTTTTTTCTTTTTCATCTTTATTGGAGTATAATTGCTTTACGATGGTGTGTTACTTTCTGCTTTATAACAAAGTGAATCAGTTATACATATACATATGTTCCCACATCTCCTCCCTCTTGCGTCTCCCTCCCTCCC